>VXAA01007052.1:14995-29991 GCA_013399115.1 Anseranas semipalmata
ATCAACCTACTGATACAGGGAGGAGAAATAAGTATAGTCATACTAGTTGTGCATAGGACCTGAAACTGTGGTCATCTTTTCCAGGTCTTTTTAAGTTTTTTGTTTGAGACAGAAGAAAAAAGGTCAAAATGGGGCGGAGATCCACATCATCCACCAAGAGTGGGAAATTCATGAATCCCACGGATCAGGCCCGTAAGTATCCATGAAAGCTAGGCAGAGGGAAATGGGGAGAGGAAATCCGTTTCTAGGGAAACGGATAGAAAGCTTTCTCTGAGGATAAAGTTGTCACTTGTGGATGAGAACTGAGTTTCCTGAACTTGAAAAATACCGTCTCAGTTTTGGCTGGTGTAAGAACTTCCCAAGAAGGCCGCTTGCTGGCATGCTGTTGCTGCTCTGCGGTATTTCTCTTAGTTTTCACTGCAGTTATCAGTGTTCTGAGGTCTCCATGCTTAACTGTTGGCTAAGCTGCTTCTTGGGATGTAGTTTGTCTGAGGCTGGAATTTGAGGAACATGTCAAATTTTGCAAATGCTGTGCTTACGTGAGAGAGTTGTCTAACCCTGTTTTACCTCTTTGTAACATACCAGATGTTATCAGTGCTAAACAGATACAGAAAACCCAGACTTCCACTGTGAATATGCGTTATTTCACATGTGTATTCAAAACCTACATATTTTTAAAGTGCACTGTTTCTCATTGGCACTATATTCCAGCAGCAATCCTTTCATGATTGCACGCATTGCTATGACTTCCGTTGTCTATTATTCTTTTCTGTATTAGAACACCTTAGCTTCTGGAGTCATGGAGACTGCTATATTTCCTTCTCTGTAACACATATGACATAGAAGTCTATTTCTAGATTTGAAATTCATATCATATATAAAATAGAAAAATATGGTATGAGATAGATTTCTGTCAATGGGAAGATGAGCTTAAAAGTTTCATTTTTTTGTAAAATGAGTGAACGGTTGAGAAAAAGCACTACTCCTGATGAAGGATAGGTTGTTCATGGATTTGATCCTCGAGTTATTTTCTCTTCCTTTTTTTTTCTCCCTCTTTAGGGAAGGAAGCTCGGAAGAGGGAACTAAAGAAGGTAAATAAAGACATGAGGAACATTTACTTGGCATTCCCTATACTACGCATTGTGTCTGTGATTGTAATGAGCCATGGCCGATGAATAGACTACAGATATTTCAATTGATTTTGTCAGATTTATTTTGGAAAATACTGTCTAAGCAAGTGATTTAAGAAAACACAGGCAGAAATCTGGGTTTGAGCAACCATATCTTATCATCTACTATGTTTCAACTTTTGATGATTACAGCTTTCAAAAGCATTATTGTAAGAACTTGGGAATTTAAACAAAAAAAAAACAAATGCAAAAACAACACAAAAACTTAAATATTTGTTAGCATGATTTGTTATGTGTCTTAATTGGAGTGAAAGAATTATAGAAGTATTTGTAAGGAGTGAGATAGTGGAATTAAAACTCCTGGAAGTTTTAAATACCTTTGCTGCTGATTTGTGCTGTGGTTAATATTTGCAAGGCATTTGCAGGTGCCTTTTTCTGCAGGCTGGGAATATTGAGAGAGGAGTAATTGCTACAAAGATTGTCTCTTTTTCCTATGATGCTCTTCTGATCTCCTTGATCTCTGATCTTCTTAGAACAAAAAGCAACGAATGATGGTACGAGCAGCTGTACTGAAGATGAAAGATCCAAAGCAGATCATCCGGGACATGGAAAAATTGGATGAAATGGGTGAGTGAGAGGTATCAAGTGTTGGACTTAGGCAGTGATTTATATAGGCATAACAGAGTTTAAGGGTTGACTGGGAGACTAACATAGAATAACCTTATTTTTTTTCCCCCCATTAAAATGGGAGATTCTGTGAATAATTGGGAATTGATTACAATGTTAAATTGATGTCTTCAAGGTTCTTCTTTTTTTTTTTTTNTACTTCAAGGTTTTTTTTTTTTTTTTTTTTTTTTTTGAGAAGATAGCTGACAGAAGCACTAACACCTATGATAGTGACTTAGAATTAGTCTTCCCATTGACAGAAGACTTCCTGAAAATAGGAACAGGAGGTTGTTTCCTTTGAAGTTGTTTCATTAATCACTGTTGTGGAGTAGAGTAACTTAAGAATTTTTGGGTTGTTTTTGTTGTCTTGGATTAGAGTTTAACCCAGTACAGCAGCCACAGCTTAATGAAAAAGTACTAAAGGATAAACGCAAAAAGCTCCGTGAGACTTTTGAGCGTATCTTGCGGCTCTATGAGAAGGAGAATCCTGACATCTATAAAGAACTGCGCAAGTTGGAAGTGGAGTATGAGCAGAAAAGATCACAACTCAGCCAGTATTTTGATGCCGTCAAGGTAATGCTTATGATACGTCAGGCTTGTTACTGAGGTAGTGTATACTCTTTGTCCCCTCTTTGTGTGACAGTTACAAAAGAAGAGATCTTTATAAGAGACCAGTATATACCTTATTTGGCCCATATTAAGCACTTGGACTAATCTGCGTGGTTTCTCCAGTTTCAGCATTTCAGTGAAGTATGGGGGATGTCAAGTCTGTATTTGTTTCTGATATATTGATTTCATTTAACAGTAAATTACAGGGAAAAGGGAAATTTATGTTGCAAATCAATATCAGAATCTGTTTTAAGGAAAGAGAGAGAGCTTGTGAGCGTGCAGTTGATATTTCTGTGAATTTCTGTTAAGTCTGGTGCTGGAAATAGTGAGAGTCCTTTGGCATTCATTTAAAGAGCTTTCTTTGAAATTATTCCCAGCCATACTGAAGAACATAATGTTGCACAAGTGCAGGTATCTAAGATTTTCTTTCCTTAGAACATGCAGTGCCTGTGATTTGTGCCTTCTGTATACTCAAGAGATACAGGCATACTTGTCTGTAGCCTCTTTGCTTTGAGGATGAAAGGTCTAAAGTGGGATGGAGATCTGACTGGGGTTTGACTGAGAGACTAAAGCCTTTCATGGCTGCACTGCATGTGTGGTTTTGTAGTGAAAGCTTTTACTGTCGACTACTGCAAGGCAGCATGCCCTCATAACAGACCTTTGGCAAGTGATGGCAGGTCCCACGTGTTGCATATTCTGAGAGGTGATGAAGCTGTGCAGTAGCTTCTGTGGAAGTAATTAATTCTCTCTCTTTTTTTCTTTTCTTTTCCCCCAGAATGCTCAGCATGTCGAAGTGGAAAGTATCCCTTTACCAGACATGCCACATGCTCCCTCCAACATCCTCATACAGGACATTCCCCTTCCTGGGGCCCAACCACCTTCTATCCTCAAGAAGACATCAGCCTATGGGTAAGAGGAAGAAGACACTTGGAGGGGAAATAAAACAGGAACACTATTACTGGGGAAGAGCTGGGGTAGAAGCAGAGGTAATACTGAGTAGCAGAAATTGGAGATTTTGAGAGTGATTTTTTTGTTGTTGTTGTTGTTGAAAGCCTTTCTTAGTCTTTCCCTGCTATTACAATTTTTGTTTAAACTGGTTTATGAGTAGTATACTGTACCTTCTAGCACTTGTCTTTCTGTTTATCAGTGAAAGTTAAAGCCCTGCTGCTTTGTTCTAACATAAATGCCCTTTAAACTGTCATATGGGTATTCTTCTGTCTTGCTAGTGTATTCAGTTTAAGCTCCTAATTTACTTGTGAATGTGGTTCTCATCCTAGTGCTAGTTCATTCTCTTTCTTTCTGAATAGTTTTCTGTTTTCACCAACCAATTGGTTAGTTCATTACACTTCTGTGGTTGCATTCAGTACTTGTCTTCTCTTCAGTTGCCTTCTGAGAAGCTTTCTCTTTTTGTCTGATTTTCAGCAATCATGTCTTTGTATGAGGTTGTAAATGCCTTGGGGCACAACTGTACTTTTTAAACACTCATGTTTATTTATGGAAGTCTGCTGTGTAAACATTTTTTTGTGTGTGTTTTTCTGGTTTTCATTTCCTGTCTTATTTCCAGACCACCAGTTCGATCCATTTCTATGCTTCCTCCTCCTGGGCTCGGTGTTCCACGTTTACCTCCTGGCAGGAAGCCCCCTGGACCTCCTCCAGGGCCACCCCCACCTCAAGTCCTACAGATGTATGGCCGTAAAGTGGGTTTCACCTTGGAGATGTCTTCTCGAAGGCGAGAAGAAGAGATTTCTTACAGTTCTGAACCAGGTAAGGACTTTCCTATCTCTCTCTGGATTCTTTCTTGACCTCTCTGTTTTGTTATGGATAGAACTGCTGTGAACATAGTGTGCTCTATATAAGATGTACTCTGGGCAATATGGTTGTTTATAGTACCTGAAGAACTCTTTGTGATTTGCAATTCTGAGGTGATTCTGATACATTTCATAATATCTGCAATTTAACAAAATTGGCTGTATTTTTAAGTGCTGTAACTTTTAATTACAACCTTCAGATGCTTTTTTTTTTCCATTATGTTGCATAGATTATTTTCCAAGGTAGTCTCAACAAGGCTGAAACATTGTTTTCTTTTTTTTTTAGATTGTATGTACATTCTCAGAGAAGTCTTCCTTTTTCTAAAAATGAAACCCAACAAAACAAAAAAAAACCAAAGCAAAACAAATCGGGGATGCTTTTCTTAGGAGAACTTAGCTTCTCCTTTTTCATACAATTACTGTATCTTCCATAGAAAGTTCTGTGAATGGTTAGATTAGCCTTACTGCATACCAGAAGGGACTGAAATATTTCAAAGGGGGGAATTGTTGGATAGAAATGTACTAATGAGTTGCAGATAGGAATTGCCTTCACTTGCTTACTGTGCAAATTAATTAGCTATTAATAGGAAATCTTATGAATAGACTTCCTAAAATATTCTTTAGGTATGTGCTAAATAGTAAAGGATTGACAATCTGTTCACTTGGTTAGTAGGAAGATTTTCCTAACTGTGGACTTAAAGTATTCTGTCTTCCACACCAGTGTATTTGGAGTTTATCCATTTCCTAATACTTTGCTTCCTGCAGGACAGCGAGGGCATGATGATGATATGTCCAGTACCAGTGAAGATGAAGGCTATCCTGAGGATATGGATCAAGACAAGCACGATGAGAGTAGTGATGACAGCGACAGTGATAGGTCAGATGCAGATAGTGAAGGTGAGGACTTCCTGCATCGTGATAACGACAAGGAGAGAGAAGGTGGAGAAGAAAAGAAATCAGGTATGATGGGAAGCTACAGGTTGGGCCATGAGTTTTCAAAAGAGAAACACTACTTAACGGAGTTTGTGTGTTTTCCTTACTATGAGGTGGGGGGAAAAAAGTAGTTTGTTATCCAACTAACTCTGTTCTGGCTCACTTAAATTCCAGCTGAAGAACTTTATTGATAAATGGATCAGAGGGAAACTCACTAGAAGTGAAGTGCAACAAATGTGCAACATACTTCTCAGATTGAGCTGTTTCATAGCAGTTGAGTTAGCTTAGTAAGCTTGCAGGCCATTTTTTACCTGAAGCATTGGAAGGGCAGAGGACCCTACAAAAATTAAGCCTTAGTATAATATATAGTCACTGTTCAGTGACTTAAATGTTACTTCTGAGGTAACTATACTTCCCACTACTAATGCTTTTGGATAATTTTTCTTGATTTTTTTTTTTTTTAAGGGAGTCCAATTGATAGGTTAGCAAAACTTAAGAAGGGTGGGAGGACTACTCTTAACTCTTATGTAGGAGCATCATTACATTAGCATAATATATTATCCATACCAGGTAAAAGACTTTCATTTATCTAATATATATATAAAAATACATATTTAATTGTTTTCTCCCCCCACCTCTTCTCCCTGTTTTTTGTCTGTGCTTTGCTTTCCCTAGGTCATAGTGTACGGTTTGCAGACATGCCTGGGAACTCACGAAAAAAGAAAAAGAACATGAAAGAACTGACTCCACTCCAGGCCATGATGTTACGAATGGCAGGTGGGTGATATATTAAGTTGAGATACACCATTAGATTTCCAGTTAAGGTTTCTCTGGTGAGCTTGCTTTGTGCAATTTCTATTTTACAGAAGTCAATACATTACTGTCATAATATAAGATCTACTAAGATTGTAAGCTGTGAAGCTGTAGCTAGTATTATTATTTTATGTGTTTTTTTTAGTGTTGTTATGTTTAGTTTAGTAATGTATGTTTTTCACATTGAGTTAAAGTTACAGTAGCAACTCTTGTTTTTTTTTTTTTTTTTTTTTTTTTTTTAATTNGTATACTGGGATTTTTTTCTTCAATTCTAAATCTTGTCTTTGCTTAATTTTTAAACAATTGTTCAAATGAAATATGAACTTAATGAAAAAGAGAAGGTGAGATTGTCTATGTGCTCAGCCTGTAATCTACGAGGATTAATACTTCCTAAAAATATCACTTCACAGAAAGATATTAACCCACGGAGTTGAGATTTTTTTTTTCTTTTAGAAAGTCACCCTTGCATCTTTTAGAGGGGTGGAGTTTCTTGCAAGTGGGAATTATATCTATTTTGGGGACTAAATAAACCTTTTTAGATAAAAATAGAACAGATTTTATCTCCCTCCCATTCCCCACCCCCTTTCTTAACTATTCAAGTCCCTGCTCCAAACTCCCACAAACTGCAGATCAAATAGCTGCAGTTCAGGTTTTGTTAGGAGAAGTTTCAGCTCCCACAGGAAAGCATAGCTATCTAGAACTGTACTTGCTTTTTTTGTTGTTATTTGTTTGTTTTTGTAGTTGTTTTTTGCGTTTTTGATGTTATAATTAAATGTCATCAATTTTCTTTCCTTTGAGGTGATTATTTCCTTTTTATTTTTTTTCCTTCTTATCTTGTGTGATCAAGTTTTTTTGTGATGCTCATGAAGTTATTACCTATGGACAGATTTTGTAAATATGTCTCTTTTTTTTCCAGGTCAGGAAATTCCAGAAGAAGGGAGAGAAGTGGAGGAGTATTCAGAAGAAGAGGAGGAGGAGGAAGAAGACTCGGAGTCTGAGGAGACATCACAACAACAACAGCAACACAGTGAGGAAGCTCTTGCAGAGACTGGGTCATCTACTGCAACCTCGACACAGCAGCAGCAACAGTCTTCACAGCCTGTTCCTCCAAATCAGATACAGGCACCTCCTATGCCTGGGCCACCTCCACTAGGACCGCCTCCGGCACCTCCACTGAGGCCCCCAGGACCACCCACTGGCCTTCCTCCTGGCCCTCCACCAGGTGAATATTTGATCTCCTCTGAAGGATGCAGGCTTTCAGTACTCAGACACTGAATCAGTTTGGGAGTTTTGAAGCTGCAGAGCGTGTTGCACATGAAGTACAGAAGCCCAGTGTGGTAATTTGCTGAGACCTGTGTGGTCTCTTCTATGGTCAGTGTGTTGTTTTCTTTCCAATGTCTTCCCCCCAGTTTCATTTCTAATATCTGCTAGAGGGGGAACCTCAAACCTCAAAACAGCTACTTTCAATAGAGCGAAATTACTTAATACTTTTCAGTCTCGCATTTGACTGCACTTCTGGCCTGAAGAGTGTCTTTCTAACTGTTTAAATTCAGATAACCCTAGCTCAGTAGCTGATCCCAAGTATTGCTTCAGTACATGGGGAAGAGTCTTTCTCCATGTTGGAGAAGATACTTATATTTGACTATAACCAAGAAACTTTCCTCTCACTCTACAACTGCTGCCTCTTTTTGAGACTTTTAGGTCTATTTAAGCTGCAGCTGGCTGGTATTAGAACACCTTTCAAGTTCCTGTTGAGGATCTTTAGTATTACCTGATGGGATCGTTCTTTTATCCATGAAGTAAGTTTCTCTTCTCTTGTATGTATGCTTTCAGGAGCTCCTCCTTTCCTGAGACCTCCTGGTTTACCAGGACTGCGTGGGCCTTTACCTCGACTTCTACCACCAGGCCCCCCGCCTGGGAGACCGCCTGGCCCTCCCCCAGGCCCCCCACCTGGTCTGCCCCCAGGCCCTCCTCCGCGTGGGCCCCCTCCTCGCCTGCCACCTCCTGCACCACCAGGTAAAGTACTCTGCTTCAGAGCAAAGTCTCTCACTGCTTTATTTTTGCACTTTGCTTATAATCTTTGCTGTGGTGACCAAGCTAGTATATCTAATTAGAGAAACAGATATTCCTTTAGACTTTAAATATCGCCTTGCTACCAATTTGCCTTTGTTCCTGTATGTGTGGCTAAAAGCACACCCTTAAGTTCTTCCTGGTTTGCCCCTTGGTGCTGTCTCTTTTTCTGTGTAATGACGAATAATTCCATGTTGTTGTGTGTGTTTGGTAGCAAGAAATCTGTCATTTAAAAAAAAAAAAAAGGGGGTGGTGGTGAATTTCAGAGTTTAAACTTCTGCTGGCCTGTTTCTGATTAGGAGAACAGGGTGTGGGGTTGTGTTTTTCCTTTTTCCTTTTTTTTTTTTTTTTTTTTTTCCTGCTGGCTGGTCATGTGTTTCTGATCATTCTTAAATTCCAGTGGGATAAATCATCACGAAACTTTATTTTCAGATTATAACTCTTGAAATTTAAAAGAGCAATACGCAGGCTCCTGTAGCTTTCAAAATCTGAGGAGCAGTTTTCTTGTCCTAATTCTTCTTCCTTCCACCTTCTTGGTGGGAACTAGCAATTGGTGCAGAGTTGAATGCTTCCCTTTCCCCTTTTCTAAAGCCAGTGGTACTCTGTTTTGTTGATGTTCTTCAGCTTTCTGAGCCGGTGCATTATTTTTGTTCTAAGATTTTAGAATTCCCAGGTGTGGAGCCAGCTCATGCTTTCTCTTCTTCTTACAGGTATTCCTCCTCCTCGCCCAGGCATGTTACGGCCACCTCTGGTGCCTCCGTTAGGACCTGCCCCACCTGGGCTTTTCCCACCAGCTCCCATTCCAAACCCCGGGGTACTGAGTGCCCCACCCAGCTTGATTCAGCGCCCCAAGGCGGATGACACCAGTGCAGCCACCATTGAGAAGAAGGCTACGGCTACTATCAGTGCCAAGCCACAGATCACTAACCCCAAGGCAGAAATCACTCGCTTTGTGCCCACTGCCTTGCGAGTGCGCCGGGAGAATAAAGGGGCTTTGGCTGCCTCCCAGAGAAAACAGGATGATGAGCCTGCTCTCCCATTAACCAAAGCTGCCCCTAAGGCTGGATCATCTGCCCCTATCTCTGTACAGACAAAGGATGATGTGTATGAAGCCTTCATGAAGGAAATGGAAGGTCTCCTGTGACCTCTCCTAGTCAGCTTTCCTGCCCTCTGAACACAGATCAGACCACCACAGAGGAAGAAGGAAAGGTCCTTCTGCAAGCAATGAAAGGGCTCGCATGACAGGGAATAGTTCCCTACCCACAGGTTAACTTGCCAGTATGCTCTGAATCGAGACCGCTGCAGATGAGGTGTGGCTGGGCACCTCCTTTCAGAGCTAGCATGTCCACTTGGTGGAAGGAAATTACAGTCAGTAAGGCGATGCTGCTTCCCTTGAGTCCTCCCCCTTCCTCAGAGGGAGGGAATGGTACTCTGGGGAGGGGGGCATGGGAGTAGGAGGCAACTCTGCTCTGCCTGAATCCTTTCATGTCCTGAATGCTCTGGTGAGGGTAGTGGAACCAATTTTTAAGGAGACAGAAAAGCGTTAGCAGCATTTCATACACATATGGTTGTCCAATTTTTATTTTCTGTACTGTTTTTTTTTCTGTAAATATTTTATAATCCTGGTTTTTTTAGTTGCAGTGAGATTGATCAATCATCTTTCTTCCGGGGTAGTCAGGGAGGTAACTTGGCGTATACTGTACACTGGAATTTTGCACCCTGTCCCCTTTATAGTCATCTTGATGGCTTTTCATCGGCAGGGGAAACTTCATTTTGTCTTGTGAAAGACAATAAATGTTCAGTGTATCAAAATACTGGCTTCCTTGTGATATGTATAAATGTAGCATATAGTTGGAAAGGGAGGAGATTCTTTACTGGCCTTGGGACAAGATACAGGCATCCTGAACCTGAGAAGAGCAATAACTACATGATAAATAATATATACAATTAGGTTTCTATCATCTACCAACAAAGGCTGTAAGAGATGGTTTAGAAACTTAAAAACAAGAATATATCAGGACTTTGGTAAAAAAGGTAAATCTAACACTAATAATTATAAAAGTTTATTTTATATACTCCTATTGAAAGGCTTGCTTCATATCAAACCTCAGATACCCGCTGGATGTATCTTGGACAGACTACCTTAAATAAAAATTGGTAAACAATTCTAAGAGCTTGACAGATAACCTCAGTTGTGTAAAATCTCTGGTTTCAAATTCTTTGAATTTTCTTTGAAACCAGAAGTTTCAGAGTTAGGGTTTTCAGAAGTTTCAAAGTTAGGGTGAAGTTAGGGTTCTAAAGCTGCAGGTCCTTTTTTAAAAGGACATTTTCATTTTCTAGCTTAAAAAAAAAAAATGCTTTCTGATTGAAATATTCCTTTAGTTTCATTAATTATGCTGACAGACAATATTCCAATAACCCTTACCACATGCAAGAAACAAATATTTGCCATCTGTTTCAAATGAGAATAAAACCTCGTGGGATCCTGTAGAAAAAGCTGTTTTAAGACCAGTGGAATCAGTTGTGTAAGCAATAAGTCTTTCCCAAATGAATTGCTTCTTCAGAGAGAGAATTGCATTTTCAAAATACTTAAGTTTTGTCTGGAACACTGAATTTGAGCACAAGATTAGTGCTTAACTATTTATGTAGGTGTCTCTATCCTGCTTTTGAAACAACAGCAAAAAAGAGTTGCTGTTGTAAGTATTATATAGGATAAAAGAGATTGGGAAAACTTTATTGTCCCTGTTGAAGGGTTTATAGTGAGTGTTTTTAGTGGCTTAAGCGCGAGTCCTCTAAGAATAAATAAATTTCTAGGTGAATATATCCAGACAGTTGTGGTTTTCTTACTTTTCAGTAAAGAGGTTTTATAATAATAGGCTGTCAAACTAGCAGATATCTCAAACAGTGCCTTTAGTTGGCTATAAGCCTCAGATTTTTGATAAATATTTGATGTCTTGAGGTTAAATCCATTTTAAGGAGACAAAATTGTTAATGACCCAAACTCACACTTCGATTTTATTTTCCTGAATTCTGGATACAAACAATTTTTTACAACAGTTCTCTTCCTCATTCAGCACTTAACTACAATTGTGTCAACAGTGTCTTAAATCTTTTTTTTTTTCCAGTGATATTTATGGGATATCATCTTTTTAGTTTATTTTAAATACTTGCATTTTTGTTTTTATTCTTTAGAGTGAAATGTGTGAATAGTGTTTTTGGGGGAAGGGGTAGGGGCATCATTGTGGTACCTCTGACCTTGGGCTTAACAATACTATCAGACCTCCTGACCAGGAAAGAGCCTGGGGAGAAGAGGAATTGGTTCTGGGAGAAGGACCTCTGTCTCTGTTGTTCAAGATCCAGAAAATCTCCCTAGCAGGCCTGTGATTACATCAGTAACCTGCAGGAGTCACTTGATTCATTCCATTCCTCAACTTAAGTCTGATTTTTTTTTTTAACCTTTTTATTTAGGGTTCTATTTGCCATATTCTCACGTAGGTGAGCCAACTGTTTTTCTTCTGTTGCGACAGAGTGAACATTTGCCTGTTGCTGTAACTATCCTCTTCAGACCGAGGGAAAAGGGTTTGAATTTGCCAGATGTGTAAGTGGGCTCAAAAAAGGAAACTTCATGCACAAGCAACGTGCATAATATCAGGAAAAAAAAAAAACTTCCTCACCCTGCTTGGGTTGAAGGCAGGGGGAAGGAGGGAGGTAGTTGCCTACAACTGATAGACCTCTGAGATGCCGTGGGGAGGAAAAAAAAAAAAAAAAAAGGTGAGGGTGAGGTGCGAGGAAGGTGCCCCTGAGTGGGCTTTGAGTCCATGCAGAAGAGCTGGATTTGACTATACGAATCCTCCAGGAAACACAAGATTTTATTTTATTTTATTTTATTTTCTGGGAAGAGTCCAAGGCCGGGGTGCCTACTGCCTCTTGTGTGGTGCTCTCTCGTGAGGCTTCTCGCATTCTTCTGTGGTTTTGGATAAACTGCAACCACGTAGCTGGGATGGTGTGTGTAGAAACTGGCTGCGGCTGCACGTGGGGCTGATACTTTATCTGAATGACCTGATCTCTGGTTTGTCTTCAACTAAATATGGGGGATTTTATTTCTTCCCCTTGCCTTTAGTACAGTTCTAAGTGGAAAAAGCACAAATTCTTCCTGTCGCTTTCATCGAAGCAGTGGGATCTGGCGTTGCTCGCGCTTCAATCCACTCACTCACGTAACCACCCGGTTCTTCGCCAGTCACACAAGTGATGGGCGATGGCAGGAAGGTCAAATCCAGCACTGAGGATTGCTGCCAACCTTTTCTCCTCCGGTTTCAGTGAAAGCACTCAGCAATAATCGCGAAACAATTTCATTTCTACACTGACAATACTCACATCATCTAGATTAATTTTTCCCTTTATCCACGTGTGTTATCTTTGTTTTTTTGGTAATGACTCTGAGTGACTGGAGTCCTTAAATAAGAACAGATCAATGAACATTGCTTTGGCAAAGCATTCACATCCACTGAATTACACAGGGTTTTGTGCTTACACCTTTGTCAAGGGAATACATGAAAATTGTCCCTAGTATCTGTGTTGCAGATCAGTACCCTGATACCAGTCAAAAAGGGATAGAATAAGGAAGTGTGTAAAATAGATATACATATGTATATATCTCATGCTGTTAGTTTACTTATTGAAGGAGAGTTCAATCAATTTTTAGTATTTAAATAAAAATTGCTATAGTGCCTGCTATGATTTCTTTGTTTGTAATCCTCATACCATGACTGGCATAGTCTTAATAGTTTAGTTGAGAATTCTTATTATTGTACCCTTCTGGAAAGAATGATGTGGTTCTCTCTTAATCTGGCTTGCAGAACTTGAGTTTTTTGTTTGTTTGTTNTGGTTTTTTGTTTTTTTTTTTTTTTTTTTGTTTGTTTTTAATGTTGTGGGCTTTTTTTTTTTTTTTTTAGGTGTATCATGGATGGTCTGGTGGGTGTGCTGTTTTTGCCTTTCTGTGTCATGTGACAATGCTAGTATCCAGGGTGAGCAGCGTAGTCTGGTACCCACACTGCTCGCTTCACTATAAGTTTATGATATTTCTACCATAGGATCTGAGATGCGTTACAAAGAAGAACCACGAGTCAGAGTATAAAAGCATCAAGGAATGAAGGTGGGAACAACATTCATGCAGAACTGGAATTTATTGAAACAAGAGCTGAACTCCAACTTGTGGGGAAAATGGAGGAGGATGGGATAGCAGAGGGAGGTGGCTAATTCCAGGGTGCAGGCTCCTTCATTGGTTCAGATGAGGAAAGTGTGTGCCCTTGCTAGAAATATATGGAAGAAAGAGAAGAAGATATCAGGAAATAGAGAGAAACCATAAGTAATTAAAGCAATGAAAGAGGAAAAATATTTATCTGTCCACAAAATAAGACCAGACCATAGCAGACAGACATCTTGTATCTTGGTGAAGGTAATTGAGTCTATCTGTGCAGTGAGATATTCTCCAGTCTGAGTGAAAGCATCACAGACTGACTTCTAGTGCTCTGCAGAACAGCCTTACAAATAACATGTTAGTTTGATTAGATTAATAGTGGAGTGCTCAGAGAAGTTTCCTCTGTTACATGTTCCTGCCTGGTTTCTACACACATCGGTAGTGTGAGGTTGCAAATGTGGTTTGTAATTTAAAACAAACAACAAAAAGAAAAACAAACAACAAAACCCATAATCCTGTAGCAGCATTTGTAAATACAGGATGATTTCTAAAACGACGATGGCATTAGCGTAGCTTTCCCTTGCTCCTGGGAGGCAGCTGCACGCCTCCGTTCTCCTCGGGCAGGCGGGGACACTTTTCCCGGTAGGACGATGCCCTTCTGGAGCGCGCCCTGGGGGGCAGCGCCGGCTGCGTGCCCCCCCGCAGCGAGCCCCCAGCGGAGCCGCGCCGGGATCCGGCCCCGGCCCCGGGAGCACCCAGCCCGCCCCCGCGGGAGCGCTGCTGGCGGGCGGGGGGAGCGCGCGGGGTGGCCAAGCCGCCCGCTCCCCATTGGGTGGATTTGGATCCGCACCGCCATTGGTCGGAGCAAGCGAGAGAGCGCTACAGCCAATCAGAAAGCAAGCCGGGCCGCGCGGGGAGGCTATAAAAGGGGCCGGGCGGGGGGCGTAGCGACGCGTGTTTCACGTCAGCTTGGGTGGCGGCTGCAGTCCAGTGCTAGGAAGTATGTCAGGCCGCGGGAAGCAGGGCGGGAAGGCGCGGGCCAAGGCCAAGTCGCGCTCGTCGCGGGCCGGGCTGCAGTTCCCCGTGGGCCGCGTGCACCGGCTGCTGCGCAAGGGCAACTACGCGGAGCGGGTGGGCGCCGGCGCCCCGGTGTACCTGGCGGCCGTGCTGGAGTACCTGACGGCCGAGATCCTGGAGCTGGCGGGCAACGCGGCCCGCGACAACAAGAAGACGCGCATCATCCCCCGCCACCTGCAGCTGGCCATCCGCAACGACGAGGAGCTCAACAAGCTGCTGGGCAAGGTGACCATCGCGCAGGGCGGGGTGCTGCCCAACATCCAGGCCGTGCTGCTGCCCAAGAAGACCGACAGCCACAAGGCTAAAAGCAAGTAAAAAACCGTGAGGACCGTTCCCACCTCAGAAGTAACCCAAAGGCTCTTTTTAGAGCCACCCACTTTCTCTTAAAAGGAGCTGTAGATCCTGAGCAAAAACACTGGTGTTGTCTTTGCTGTTGAAAATAAGGTGTTCCTGTGTTCAGCCCATCAAAGTAAAAATTCAACGTGATAAAATAACTTGCTAATTGCTGGTGAATACATACTAAAAAAAGTTTGATTGTGTACCAAAGGAATCATTTCACTCTGGTAGGGGTGAGAAAGATGAAAAGTGGAACATTGTTGCAAGAAAAAAATCGATCCAGCAAGCCTCTCCTATTTCCGTTTAGTTCTATGTCAAGGTGAGATAACTCACTGATGTCATTAAAAAAAAAAAAAA
>VXAA01007056.1:0-16654 GCA_013399115.1 Anseranas semipalmata
AACCGCCGCCCTGAGGCGCGGGCAGCGTCCCGGCGGGTCCCGTGTGAGGAGAGGGAGTCCCGGGAGCGAGCGTCCCCGCCGCCCCCCTCCCTCATCCGCCGGGCTTCGCGCAGCTTTTCCCTGTCCCGACAAAAGTTTCCGGGGCTGGCGTAGCCGCAGCGCCGCTCCCTCCAGGGGGCGTGCGGCCCGNGCCGCCGCCCAGGGGCCGCTGGCCGGGCCGCTGGGAGAAGTTGCCGGCGCCCTGTGTGAACGGCGCGACGGCGAGGCCAGCGCCGCTTCCGCAGGGACCGGGACAGGGACCGGGGGGCAGCTCCGGGGTTGAGCGTCCTCCGGCAGCTGGTTTTGTGTCCCATCCCCTCGGGCTCGTGGAGGAGGTACGCGCGCTGCTGCTCCTCGCTGCGCTTGGCAGCGCGTCCCCACCTGAGCCAGGCATCGGGATACTCCGTGCTGCGGCTCCCGCGGCGGCTTTAAAAGCGGTCGGTCGCTCGCGCTTCCAGTGCCAGGCGTCTGTTTGTGCCAAGATGGCAGGGTCTCCTACCCTGGTTTCTTTAGCCCTGTCAGCAGGGAGTGTTCTCACATTTACAAACCGGACCGCAGAGGTAAAAAGAATTTGCTAGTCGTTGCAGCGAGAGAGCTAGAAAAGAGACGGCCTTGCTGCCGGCCGTGTTACCTAGACTCCGCTCCGATCGTAGCCGCCAAGTCTTTATTTCTCGGGTTAGAAGCCCTCTTGTCGGTTCTGTAGTCCTCTTTGCTGAAGGGCAAAGAATAAATTGTTAAGAAAGTAAGAGTCGGGGTCTCGTAGAATGAACGAATATCACACAAAGCCTGAAGCTGGGCTCTCAGATCAAAGTAATTATTTAGGCTGAAAAAGTGTCTATATAAAGACCATGATTATTTACAACTGTGTGACGGTCCTGAAATCTGAACACCTTCTAGACATTCTGAATGCCTGGGATGTACTCTCATATAGAAATCACGTCCCTGAAATTCTGAAGCTAACATCACAGAAATGCAGTACCATTTAGCATCCATGAATCCTAGGGTGCTTTGCAAGAAAGAGTAACTTAAGACAAAAATAAATCCATGGTAGGAAAGTAGTGCCATTCTTCTCTTGCAAGAAACAAACTCAGAGGCAAGAGCTTTTTTAGCGGCTAGTCTGCCTTCGGTAGCTGCTACGAGTACACAGTATTAGAGTTGATCGGAAGGATCCTTCCCACCCCAGTGGAAAATGTGGTATTTGTAAAGTTGCAGTTTTCTGCAGGAAAGTTCCAGTTTTACTGGAAAAAAAAGTCGGATTTTTCTGACCAGAAAACTAAAATGATGGTTCGTGGCTACCTGCCTCGACGACCTCTGTCAGTTCCACTTTCTGCTCACAGGGAGAAAGCACGGTTAACAAAATCTTCCCCTGCGAGAGCTTCACCCCCCACCAAAGAATTGCTTAGAATTTTTATTCCACAAAGGATGCGAGAGCTTTACTCTCTGTCCCGAAACACAACTGAGCATTTTTTCATAGGATGAAAATTCCAGTATTTGGCTAGCCTGAATCAAAACTTCTGGAAACTTGGGGCCAGATCTTTGGCTTGTACAAACTGGCTAGCTCCATTGTGTTTAGTCCACAGAGGATTTGGCCCTAGTTAATTAATGGTTCACCCGAGGTCGTGCAGCGAGTTGATTTTAAAGCTGGGAACTGAATCCAGAGCTGTTATTATTCAATCCTGTCATATATCTTGAAGTTTACTGCACAACATTGTATTTTTCTTAGACAAGCTGGATTAATAAGAGCCAGAATCCACGAGACTCTGATTGCAACTTTTCTTTAAAATCGTGCTCTGAAAATCTATTCAATTGTGATCTTACTAGAAAAGAGAGTAAATATGTTGTAATTAGTGCATAGGTGACACTGACTACCGAGGGAGAGAGAGGCCTGAAAAACTGCTTTTGTTATTTAAACCTTTCTTTCAAAGTACAAAAGCATTTGATTGGCACTTCACTGATTTAATAGTCCATTTGTAATGCAGGAAGAACATTACGGAAGATTTTAGCATTATTTTAAATCTCATCATTTAATCTGTAGGTGTTAAAAAAAAAATCCTCATTTCTAGCTGAAGAAAACTTTCTGATAGCATGTAGAATCTGTGAGTAGTCAGTTGTTAAAGGTATGGATGTCTTGTATCTTCCAAAATAAGATCGTTTATAATCTTAAAATAAAACTTAGCTTGTTTGTTGTGTTAGCACAAAAAAGAATCCTTCTGGCCAAGAATTTCATGGTTGCTGTTACTACATTGTAATGTTAGGAATGGGATCCTAAGCACCCTGCTTTAAAATCAGGGGGTTTCTAGCATTCGACCTAAAGAAGAGAGCAGTTCAGGTCCCGTGCAGCAGTGATGCCAGATGCACAAGGTACCAGCTAGCTCATTCAATATTCTGAGTTTGCAGAGGCTGTCTTTCACCTGTACTTGCATAAATATGCTTTGTAAAGGTTGAATTTTTTTCTGACGTACACGTGGGGAAGATACAGAGGCAACAAATCCAGACTGCCTCCCCAGGTTTCTGGTTGAGAGTGGAAGCCTTCATGAAGTTCATGAAGGCTTGTCTTTGCTTTCCTGATGTTTGGGGGGTGACTTCGTGGCTAAAATATTATATGCTGGAAAGACCCTGAATTAAACAGCAGTGAAATGACTTGCCAATGTCAAAGAGCAGGCAGTGACAGAGTTTGCACATACCCTCTGCCTCTCAGGCCACAGCTGCACCTATTGGCTTCATTGTCCCATCCCTCCTACGCACATGCATGCCTGGCATTGTTTTGGAAACACAGCAGAAACTTGATAATTCAAACCGATGACTCGGAGAGCCACTTGTGGAATTAATTTATTGGGTAAATTAGTGACTACATATGCAGGCAAATTTGGAAAAAGAAAAAAAAAAGATGCTGTGTCATAGTGTATGATTTGTTCAGTTACTTCAAACAGCGTGGTTTAATTGTCACTGCATTAATTTAGTATTCTGGGAAATATTTTGTTCAATGTTTTAAAAGTAAAGTCTTAAAAGACCTCAGCATGGTTCTACCCTTGGTGTTTAAATCTTTGAGGGGAATTGGGTTTTCAGCTCTTTAATGACCAGTTATAATTTGGGATTAGAAATTAATCCATAGCACCTATTTTATGGTACAGGATTTATGGCATGCCTCAGAGGTTAAACCATAGCCCTAGTATACTGATCCGTGCTGTAGGCTTATTTAATTTCAGCAGGACTGCCTGACTAAGACAAATAGGATTTGATCCTTGCTGGGTAACTCTGGTCAAATTCCAGGTGGCTCTGGTGACTTACGATTTCCATCTCGGTATTAGAAAATAAATGTGTTCCTTTTGTTTATTTTTCACAGGACCTCAGTATTGTTCAGTACAGTTTGTCATGTGAGGCTGTAATTCCCTTCAAGCAAGGTGGGGTTTTAGATTTGCAAACTGATCACACCTTTCCCAAATGATCACACCTGTACCATGAAGGAAAAGGCTGTCCTCTGGCCGAGTGTGGGCAGAATTTAGGATGCTTAGCTCATTAAGATTCCAGAGCAACTGGAATTGCTAATATAGAAGATGCTAGGGAGAAAAATAATTATTTTTAATTTGTTCAAAGTACCAAATTAATGTTAAATAAGCAAAATTCATCTGTAATGGCATACATAGTAGCCCAAGTAATCTTACCAGCAGTTTAAGCTCTCTGAAGAGGCAAGCTGTTGTAGAAAGCATGCACAAATTATTATGGTATTAAAAACAAAACAAAAACAATATAGTGTCTCAAACTAGCAGCTTTTAGTAAACTTTCTTTGTTTACCCTTCCATAGTCATGCTGACCCTTGATCTTAGGTATCAGAGCAACACAAACAAAACAAAATCCAGTTCTTTAATTTTCATGAGCAGTGTATGCTGAGATGAATCACTGAGCGATCCTGAAGCACAAGAAAATAGTTGTCCATGACATGTTTTCACAACCAGTATTGCTTTGTGAACTCCCACATTTTGTGGCCTGACCAGTGTGAGCAGAATAAAAAAAGAGCTGAGGGTGTAGATTATTTTGCTTTTATTGTTATTAGTAAATACCAGATTCTATTCCGATTTTCCTAGGTATTCCTGAAAGGTGCCTCAAGAAATACCAAAATATAACCCTTTGTAATCAAATTTTCTCATCAGGGAAAGTTCTGAGTCTGATTGTTTTACTGTTTATTCAAACAAATAATTTTTCCTTCAGCTTTTCTTTTTTCTTTTTTTTTTTTTCTTTCATCAAATATGGGGTCCAACTCAATTATTGCTGCTTCTAATTTCATGAAAGCATACTGAAGACTGAATACTTGTTTACTGGTTTTGGTTCCTGGTTTAAGAATTGGGACCCTGAAGCTCTCTGCTCTGCCACGAATTGCATATTTGACTCTAGGCAAAATTGCTCTGTCTTTGTTTCCGATCTGTGTAACAGGAATAATATTCATGTGCTGTCATCACAAATATTTGCAAAGGTATATACACGGAGAATTCTGAAGTGCTGTTGTTATGGTTATATATAATTTCTCAGGTAATAATTTCAGATACTAGGTGCCAATTATTCCACTGGCTATTTGGTTTGACAGTAAATGGCAGCGTTGGTAACTTCATAAACTTCAGTGTAGTTATTCTGGGTTTGCATCAGAAAACAGAGCGTGGCTTAGACATGAATTTCCTCTTTGAAATAACTGAAGTGACATCAGTGGAATTATACAGGAATGATTTTGGCATTGATATTACTGCCAGGCATAGTGCTGAGTGCTTTGGCCTCATACAAAGTGAGCTGTCTTAGCAGTACAGGAGTTCAAAGCTTCTTGTGAGCTGTAGTATCCTCTTTACCATTTTCAGTTTTCAAGTATTGCAGCTAGCAAGTAGCGTTGCTGCAAGAACCTACAGGATTTTAAAATGGGTTTGTACACAGATGACTTAATCCCCCTACAACCTTTGGCACACCCATAGGACTGAAGCTTAAGGACTTCCAACCTTTAAAGATTTTTTTTGTGACAAACCGCGGTCAGAAACACAGGCTGTTTTTCTTATACGTAGCACTTTATATTTCCAGACACCGTAAATACTGGCCTTCAGAAAGCCTTTGTGTCACACATCACTTTATGGAAGAAGAAAGCAGAAAATACCCACTGTTTCAAAAATCGGTGGTAACTTTTAACTGTTTGTATTTTTTGCAAGCATCTAGTGAGACCCTGAGGCTTTATTTCCACCCCCAGCACTACTCGTTCTGTGCTTTACCCTATCCCACTGACGCTAGTGACAAGTTGCAGTCAGGAAGCTAACTTACCTCAAGTTAGAGACTGAACACCCTCAGAACTGTTGTAGGCTTTCAGGAATAGTGAAACAGCAGCAACGTTCCTTAAAACACATTGAGAGTGCCTGAAGTTCGGTGTTCAGGCCACTAGAGAAGTTTTTGTTCTTTGGTAGTTTTAAGTGCAATAGAATGAAATTTGGGACTGAAATAGCAGGTGCTGTTATTCTTCTGTACAAGCAGCAATGTCTGTTTTGTTAAGCAATTTCCTGTTTTGTAGCTGTAAGATAAATAAATAGAACCCTTTGTGCTCTTTAGGTGGAATTTAAAGGTTGGGCCCAGTCTCTCTCCAAAACTCTCGTAGGACTTCTTCCCCATTGTAGTGTGTGAATAACAGCCGCTGAACTCAGCGCAAGGTTTTTGTATCATGTGGCTGAAAAGAAGAGCCCCTATTTATAGCATTCAAACATTGGCAGGTGCAAGACTGGTGAGAAACTTTAGTCTCACACATCCACAGTGGTTGTTCGGAAGAGTCTTCTGCGGGGTGGAAGCTGCGCTGAGCTGGGCCACGAGAATCAGCAGCCTTGCTCGGTGGCTGTCTTTTTGTTTAGATCAATCAGCTTGTATTTCTAGGAGGGTGCGTAACGAAGAAGGGCCTGATGGTGCTGATTGCAGAAATATACTTAGCTATGGCAGCTTTAGCTATTATTTATAGAAGTGCTAATTATATCAATAGAAATAGCAATATTAATACTGTTAAGTGTCAGAATCCACACTTGACAGCATGAACTAAACGCAGCTACTGTGAAACAAAGCAGCCAGCTTGTCTCCCTTGTCAAACCACCAATATGCATTTCAGGAAGAGTACACACCCACCTTAATTGCTTGGGGTCTCACCATTTTTGCTCATCTTGTTATATCACTATCATTTCAAGCTGAAAACTCACAAGACCGGCTGTTCCCAGGAAATGGAGACTGTATCCTAAGTCGGTCCAGAACATTCAAACTGTGACTAAAACATCGCAGTGGGTTCCAGTTTAAAGCCGTCGTTCTGCAGTGCTGGAAACTGAAAAGTGTCTGGAAGTTCAGATTCTGACCCAAACTTTTTTTTCAGCCTCTACTCTACCGCTTCTTGTTTACACAATAGTTGGTGAAAACTCGCATAGATTTCAATACCCGCAGTTACGTGCAGACTACGTTATAACCAGCCTTAATTGGCATCTTTTAAAGGGCAGAAATCATATTACCCAAAAATAAACAAAACTAAAAGAAAACAAGAGCATATTGAGACTCATTTTCTGGCTGCTTTTTTAACATTTAAAATGTGCTTGATTTCCTGTCATAGCTCTTGTTACTTCTGCCTACCTCTTGTGACAGTGTTTTAGACTGACTTCCCACAGGAGCTTACAAATCAAGCAGGTTAATGTCTTCATTAAAACTGAATAACAGTTTACTTTGGGAAAAAACATATTAAATATTTCAGGATATTGAACACCAAACTACTATTAAGCTTTAACTAATGCATTTACTTTGCTGACACTTGCTCTCCGATGGGACATGTAGCTCAAGTTAATGTCACTAGACGTGATGTTTAAGGCTTCATGAGAAAGTGTTTCCAACCCCTTCTAGATGATTTTACTCCAATTCTATCACTCTGTACTTGAGAAAAAGTTTTAAATAAGTTATTTCAGCAACTTGCCATCCTTATTTTGGAAATGTACTGGGTATAAATGTCCCCTTTAAAGTCTGAAATAACCCTTTCTATGTCCTAGATATATGTGGTATGCTGTGTAAAGAAAGTGACAGTCTGTTGGCCTCCGGACACGTAGAGAATGTCCTTAGTATACTTTGCCTTTGGGAGGAAAATACAAAGATTGTCACAGACGGGAAAGGCTGGGCTTCTGTCACCCTTGACTGTAAACCTACCTTAAGGTATGATGTAGTGAAAATGGATCAGTAGAATAGAAGTGGAGGCACATGGCCAATAAGTCAAGGCTTTTTGGTTGGCAAGTGGTGGTATTCTGCGTGGGCTGCTGTTACTGCAGAACTGTTTGCTTATATCTTTCTCCCTCTGTGCAGAATCCATTTGCGATGATGCCATGTGGGACACGGGGGCATCCCATCAGTAATAGGAAAGGGGTTTGTTTGAGTTTCCTTTGTTCATGTTGCACTGCAAATTCTGATGGTGTAATTTGCTTTAGCAGCTCTTTTGCTTTTGCTGTTTTGTTGTTGTTGTTGTTTTTGACCTCTTTATTTGGCAATGCTATGGTTTACTTATCTATTATCAGATCCATGTCAGACTGTGGTGCGTCATTCTTTCTGGATCCAACTGCATAGCACCCCAGTACATGAAGCAATCAAACAACATTCCTTCTCTGGAAAATTTAAACCAATCCCTTTGAAGTTTGTTGATTTATCCAAAAAATCAAAACCAGTTTCAGTTCTGTGCAGAAATAATACTGATATTCTTTTATGCTAACTCCTGTTGTTGATCTATAATAATTCTGGAACTTTTCTGACATCTCTGTAAGCTCTCTGAACAGGTGATCTGTGAGTAAATCTCCCTGAGGAGTTGCAAACTTTCTTGAATTATTTACATCTACTGTAAGAATTCTGTCATGTATCGCATACTGGGCTGAGTGTGTGGATGTCACAAACTGAATGACAGAGAAAGAAACAGAGGATGTGCCTATAGCACATAAAGATACCTGTAAGTCTTATGCATACATTGTATCAAAATAATTCTACTGTAATGCTGCTGGCTTTAGCAGAGTTAACTTGAAGAAAAAAATTCACCCACAAAAATTAGGATCTTGGTTGTGGCCATAAAGAGGTTGTTGAGAAAGATGAATGGCTTATAGAATTATTTATACAATAGGACAAAAGTACAAAGCCCAGTTTAACTACTAGTGGGTATGTGAAAGACGTCATCATTCAGTGGCAATGCTCTGGAACATACTGAGCCCTGTCCTCATCACAGCTGGCAAATGTGGTAATTCCTGGTAGGGTAGTAGGTAATTAATGTGTGCGCCTGGAATATGAATTGTTTTTTTTATCTTTACGTGTAGTCACGTTGCATTTCAGTTCAGTAGTGTAGATAAAATAATTCTCATTTTTATTTACATAATTCTTTGGGCCACTCCACTTTTTGGGTAAACAAATACAGCTCAAGATTGCTTTGAATTTACATGCCATGCACATTTGTTCACTATATTGTCATTCTTGCCCTTTAAATGGCTGCACGTGCTACATTTTTGAGATTTTTGCATTTGCAGTTTGAAAATAAAAATTGTGTTGCCTAGTCCTGACTTGCAGGATAAATGAAACAGAACTGTTTTTGCTACTACGGTGGGTCAGTACACGTGCTCTTGTGGTGCCAATACATAGATTCACAATTTGTTTTCTGAAAGGCCTTGTGCACACTCGTTTAGGCTTCACTTTCCATGGACATTTGTTCCTGTAAGATGTAATGTTTCAGTCAAAGAATGTAGCCTTGGGCGGTACAAGTTGGCCCAAAGTGAAGTTACCAGAAATAGGGGAATGAAATGAAGAGGGTTACTAATTGCACTTTTCAGTGAATGGGTCAAGTTCCTGGTGCCTTGTCAGAGATGTTTACTCTGTCTTGCCTGTCCTGCACCTGCTCTATGGAGGGTCTGTTAATCTGGCACTTTTTTTTTTTTTTTTTTTTTTATCAATGCAGTACTGCTCCTAGAAAGCACAATAACCTGGGCTTTGAGAAAACAATTTAAATTAATACTATCCAGATTCCCAGATCAGTATTAACATTATTTGCGTGCATGTACTGCAATAGAACTAGGAGTCCCAGGTGAGATCAGTGCCCCATCCACTGGTGTGGGTATTTTACGTACTGTAAAATAGAATTGCTGTCTCAGGAAGCTTTTAGTTAAATGGGCAAGTCAAGCAAAAGGTGAGGGGAACAGCATACTGTAATTCCCACTATAGTGATTGCAAACTAAGACACAGAAAGATTTAGTGACTTGATCAGGATAATCCAGGGAAAGGAAAGAGAGGTTTTCAGAGGCAACTAACTCCCACTAAAGCAAGCATGGGAGTGATGTGCCAACCTGCCATTTGTGCCTTTGAATATTTCCCCAGGGAGTCTATTGTAGAGCCAAGCATTGAACTCTGATCTTCAGTCCCCCACCAGACAACCGTTCTTTTCTGCTTTAAGTGGTTTTAATTGAAAAATGCCATCTGAACAGTGTCTGTAAAGAATTACTTTTCCTCAGAACCTCCAAAAGAAAAGGAAAATGATGTGCTGCAGCAATAAATTAACCAGTGATCAAAATAAAAACCACAGTCTTGTTATGAAAACCAGAACTGGTGGGTAAATACTGTGAATTTATGACACCACTGAAAAAAAAAAATCTACTTTGGTGAATGTTAACACTGTTAGAACTAAAGAATTTTTTTAATTATTAAACTATTCAAAACTCTTCTAAACAGACTTTACATGCGAAAGCTACAATTTTTTTTTTTTTTTTTTTTTAAAGCAAACAGAAGTTCACCCTTGCTTTTCTGCTGGCACTATTTATATCTGTGTCGGTGTTTGCTTCAGAGAAGAGAATAAAACTGAAGTCCACATGACCCTCTCATGCTCTTCCCAAATAGCAATAACAATTTTTTTATTTTATTTTATTATTTTTTTTAAAGAGTTGTACATATATTAGCTCACACATTCTCATTGCTTTGTGAGGAGGCAGACGCTCTCCCCATTTTAGTGTTTGGGAAACAATGGCTGAACTCAAGGTTATCCAAGTCCAGAGAAACTGTTAGAGTCAGATTACGCTGCTGGAGTGACCCATGTTCAGGCCACTCCAACACGTCCCCAAATAATATTTTACAAGCATGAGCCATCTGTGTGTGATGAGATCAGACGTAAGGAAGTCTATAGTTGCCAAGAGAATTTGAGTGAGCAGAATTGTACAACTACAAAGAAATCCTACAGCATCAACAAAGGAAGCTAAGAGAAATATTCCCACTGAGCTCTTTTGGACTATTTTAATTGGACCATTTGTTCTTGTTAACATGTTACGGGTTCATTCTTCCTTTCGCACATCTAATTGTTACTGACAGTATTGCAAGCTCTGTGTTTGTTATTAGTAGTCTCCAGAATGGGTAGTCCCATATTTTGGAAAAGGAAGAACAAGGTATTTCTGCTGTGTCTGCCTGTGCACCTGTAGGGGAAGCCAGCCTTTTTGACCCAGCTGCATCACAACGACTTACCTTCCTCCCCCTCACAAACATGCACAAAAGTTCCCCAAACAATAACCCCCCAGAATTCTCCATCAGCTTCTGACCATGGAGTTCTTGCCGTGCGTGGACCTCAGAGGTGTGATGGGCTCATTACTTATGTCTTCCTGCTTTTATTTGTTTTATGAAGTACTTCACAAAAGCAAATAAATTCAAAGGACCGGATTTTCAAAAGCTCTCAGCATCAGTCTAGCTCTTCTCCCTTTGAAGACAAGGGGGACTTGACTTGACTGGAGATGGAATTAAGCCAACACTGAGCATTTTTAACAATTCCAGTCAGAGCATCTCCCCAGAGAATTTGTGATCTAGCAAAAAGGATTAATTGATTAGTACTCAAGTTGACCAATGGATATTAGTCTTTAGCTCTCAAGAACAATTCTGATTTTGGAACAGAAAGTCTCCTGAGTTTTTATTTTGGTTACTATGGGTTAAGTTCTATTAGGGTTTCTCCCAGTTTGTTTTATTAGAAAATGGTATTTATTTGACTGCGGTATGCTACCTAAAATTGCTATAATTTGTTTCTTTATTTCCATAAACATTGCTGTGTTTATTTTGGAAGGGTGGTTACTTTAAAAAAAAAATACAAAGTAATCTTAAAAATCTATTGGTTATCTCTGATATCTAATTTTCTCTTGTAGTCACTGTATATAGTTTTTCTATAGCACTGATTTAAAAAAAAAAAAAAAAGTTGGGGGGAAGAGACATTAGGATCTATTTTCAGGATGGCATATCAGACCACACACACTTATGGGGTAGAGTAGATTTGTTATTTTGGGCAGTACTGTGGAACTTATGAGAAGCTTTCTTTTTTTATACGAAGTTAGTTCAGAGTAGATTAAAGTTTATTTCAAACTCAGCATATTTGACCTCAAGCATCATAAGAGTCATGTAGAATTGGCTCATGCTATTAAATTCCTACAGTGAACTCCATAATAATGATTAATTTCTTTCATAAACTCTCTTCATAATTAATACAGGTTTCATTGTGGGCACTGCTATTCTCATATTGATTATCTCTACAATTTAGATTGGACTCTTAAAATGATGTCTTTGTTTACTCTGATGACCAGACATTTATTTTATTTGGATAACTCTCATCATTTGCAAACTGAACTGGGGATATTGCTACCATAGAAATTACAAATATTTCAGAGCTGTTTCTTGCAAGAGCAGGGATAATTTTTTGGCACCTGAGATTAATAATACTTTGGTGTTCTCTGATGCCTCTCATCTGAGAATGTGAGTTCTTTATGAACATCAATTAATTAAGCTTTAAGACACCCTCCTGAAATAGAGAGGCATTAGTAGCCTCTTGCACTGATGGATAAACTCAGATTTAGAGACATTGACTGACTTAGTCAAAGTCACCTGGCAAATTACCGTGAATATAACCCAGTTTTGTTGATAACCAGTCTTTCTGTTGTGAGGAGTTTCTTTCTCCTGGCATGATAATTTTTGATGTGGCATAGTTGCTTTTGGCAAAATATGCTTTTTAAAAAGTTATAATGACTGGGGATGTGTTAGCTGCCTGAAGAAGTATGGACCTTTCTTGGGGCTTGTTTCTTCTCAAAAATAATTTAGTTTTATTTTCAGGATTCTCTCATAAGCTGCAGTAAATATCAGTAAACTTTTCAGATGCTGATAATCTCCTTTGGAAAAAAAGGAATTTTCACATTTCTGACTGACTACAGGAGGAGCAGTTTTAGGGAAAAAGGCAGAAAATAATGAATGATGAGACTGTGAGATTTGAGCATATTGAGGGAAAAGAGCCACAAACCAGATTTTGTAACATCACAGTGCACACTTTATATGATGTTATGCAACAGGTGAACCTTCCTCTTGGTCACTCCTGTGTATTAACGATATAAATCCACCTTATTACTGTATTCAAAAACAAACTTCCACATAGCTGCAGCCCTCAGAGAGCTGAAGGATGGGGACAGTGTATCTTGTGTGGTTGCGTTGCCCAGGCTCTGAAGGGTCCTGAGCCCCTTGGCGGCTGCTGAGCTCTCCTTGTTTTGTTAACTTCAGAGTGCTGAGGGAAGTTGTAATGAGTGGCAGAAGGCAATGTCGAGAAGGCCTGGGAGAGGAACAGGAATTCCAGTTTTTGAGCCGAATTCAGCCGTCCCGCTGTTGCCAAACCCCCGAGCAGGGAGGGGGAGATGCGGATGTAACAAGCAGCACGTATATCAGCACCAGCGCCTGCAGTACAACGGCCTCCGCGCCTGAGGACAGTGAGTGCAACTAAGGACATCGTGGAACTTATAAGCGTACCTCACATGTTGAGATGCTTTATAGTCCCCCCTGTGACTAGCCTAGCAAAAACCATATGTGAAATATAAATATACTGGGACTTAAAAATGGAGCTGTATTCCAGCCTTTTAAGTTAATTTTACAACATGCTGCATCCGAGGGCTTAATGTGTGTTGTATGTGGTGCTAGCCGACTAGCGCGGGACTTAATAAAAGCAGTATGTACTGGAGACACCAGAGGGGCTGGTGGAAGATGGTGGAAACATCACATTTTAGTGAAAGAAAGAATCCAGTTTAAACCAACTGGCTGCTTGCTTCCTTCAGTCAAAATGCAACAATGAACTCCTGTTGTCATGCTGAGTCAGTTGGCAGTGACTCATTTTATCAGTCTCAAAATTGTCCGGCATTTCATCAGAACTGGATTACACAATGGGTTTTTCCTTTTCCCCCTTTTTTTTCCCAATACACTTGTAATATTAATAGGCACGTAAATCATCTGACGTTAACATGTTTCCTCATTAACTTTTACTTTTTTAATTATAAGATTAGTAATCATACAACTTCCCAAAGAGGGAAATACAGTAATCCCAAATCTGACTTGAAATTATAAAGTACAAACTTTCTTAGTTATGCCTTTCTCTCAGTTAAAAATAAGTTAAAGCCTTTTGTTACTTTCCACAGGATATTGGCATAGCTAACGTATGCTCACAATTGTTCAGCCGAGGTATGCGTTCTCTATTGGGTGTGGAGAGAAAATTTGTATGTGGAAACAGCAGCCAACATATCAGGGTTGATTTTTCTCCTCAGCATGACTTTTTTGGCTATTTCTACAAAAGCCTTTTGGAGAAAACACTCAAATGTAGTATTTTATTTGCTCAAACATTGCACACGTGATGTGATTTATTTTATGGGCATATTTATTCCTTAAACACAAAAAGGCACGCTATCTAAAATACAAAGAGTGTTGATTCTGTAATTAAAACTTAAGAACATGCTCTTGGTCTCCATAGTCTGTGAAAAAGTTAGGTCTAGGAGGTTTTACATCTAACTCTGCATACCAGATTCTTTGATTTTAGCACCTACAATGCTACACAGTTTCAATCAAAGCGATATGAATAAACTAAAAATGTGTAAACAGTGATACTGAGTTGGCTGGACAGCAATGCATCTCTCCTAAAATCCAGCATTTCTAAGTCAGCCATCTTGTCTGCCCTAACATCTGTATTTTCTGCCCACAAGATTAAATCAATTGTGTTCAGTCAGATCCACTTTGTAACTGTAGGTTTGGGACAAAAGTATGGATCTTCAGTTTTTAATCTTAAAAAAATTGAGATATCTGGAATATGTTCCATTCCTGTTCCAACCTCTACATCCTATTTTGTATTTAATCCAATCCGTCTGTGTTTGGAATCAGTCCTGGTGGCTATCAAATGGAAAGCTTCCAAGCATCTTTGAATAATTTTTTAATTTTGTTCTTCAGTGGTTCTAGTTCTTTGTTGTTAATTAGATCAAACCACATTTCCACTGAGGCTGTAACGGTGGTGTCATCAGCCTGTAATCTGTCAAGTCCCTCTGAAACCTCCTTCCACTGCTTTTGTAAATCTAGTACCTCTCTGTAAAGTTCCTCACAGAGTAAAATGTGTGCTATTTTTTAATGAAAGTCCTTTTTCTCACTGCAAATTTCAGCATACCTGTTGATGCAAACGTAGAGGCACATGTTCCTGAGAGCAACACTAAGTGTCACTGGGAACCGGGGACATCAGTCTTCCTTTTTCACTCATGTTAGCCAGGCTGTGGGTGATTGTGGAGCAATTTTTGTCCATAGGCTCTACAGTACAGATTTGGGAAAATTTGGTAGCTGCTTTTTAACTCAATGTGGTTGAAATACAGCACTGAGTAGCCACATAGCAGAAGCAGAATTGTTTTAAACATTCTTGTTTCGATTTTGTTTTTGCTGCCTAACCAAATAGTGAAAACCTCTTTCTCATGTTGTTCTATTTGTTCTTGGATGGTATCTTCGGTAACATTGTACCAATATTTGTGTTTTTCATTTTGATACAGAATTAACAGCAGCACCCAAGGATGTACATATCATTGTCTGCGTGCTTGTGGCCATTGGGAGGTCATTTGTCACAGTCAGCTAGCTATCCTGCACTAATGTCACTGTTCAATGCTGTTACTATTTTTTTTTTTCTTTTTTTCTTTCCCCCCTGTTTCTTCACTTGGAGATTCTTGTAGTGGACAGCTGAATTTACAAGTCCCTAAAAGAAATGTTTCAATCATTGCTATCAATTGCTCCTTTTGTGTTCCATGGAAGGCAATATCATTAAGATAAAAGAAAGTTGCATCTGTCTTGCTAAGTAGAGCTTTTCTTCATAGCATAATCAGCTAGTAAGCTCATTTTTGGGTCTTCAAGACACAAAGGTGTCTAATGTTGAAGAGCATCTGGGAGGTTTGGAACACAGATTTAAATTGTCATTGCAGCTACGTTTAATAATGATAATGCTAGCACTAAAAACATCTCACTTTCAGGATCATCAAACTCATCAGAGTTCTGCTTCAGTAGTTTCATTTAAAAGAGCATCTCATCTTAAAGGGTCTGCAGAAATGAATTGCCTGCACTTTTTGAAATGGATGTGAATTCATCCCAGCTTCTTGAAAACACTTTTTTTTTTTTTTTTTTTTGACGGTGGCTACAGTATACTGTTGAAGAATTATCTCAGGTTTTGTATTACTTTGGTACATGCACACACTTGTTTCCTGTTGCATTCTTCAACTTTAAGAGAAGTCAACTAAATTAATTTTCCTCTGCGTTTTAGCCATTAGGGTCCAGTTTTTAACATTGGTATCTTTAATATTAACAGTAGAACAAGAAACCTGCTCTCTGGATTTAATGGTTAGGATTGAAAACCTGGGTGAGATAGCTAGCTATCCTTAGAACCTTGCTATAGAATACTCTGAGGACTTAATGGCAGTTTTTAGATCCTAAAAATATCGGAAGATCATGTTCAAAACCAGACCCATTTATTACTTTCTTTTTAGCATCTGATGGCAAATGATTCCATCAACCAGCAGCATCTCTCTCATCAGGCCCTGATAGCATTGCTTATTCCCTATGTAAGTACATAGGCAAAAGTGTACATTTTTTGCTGTCTTTTACAAGGGATAAAAAATCATTGTACTGTTGTCACTTCCCTATTAAGTTTTGGAATGTTTAAATTTTTCATTTGCAGATTGAAATTTAGTGCCTAATGTTTTAAGCATCACGTTTCTATTCTGTGTTATTTTCATTTAAGCATTTCTAAGTGTCAGATCCTAAACAGTCAGCACTAATAGAAAAATGCTACTGGATTGTTCCTGTACCTGGCATTGTACATATAGGTATCATGACTCATGGACTCTTGGCCAAACTCGATATAAGCAGCAGCAGCAAAATGTAATAACATTTCCCCTGAGACTGTTGTGTGGTGCTTGAGGAGTGTTCTGCCGTAACTTGTGTTGTCTGCGTTCTCAGTGCTCCTCTACAGTTTGTGCTCTTGAAAAATTAGATGCAGGCCTGGTGTCTTGGGGCAAATGGATTTCTGCTTTTGAAACCATCTGTAGATTGTAGTCTACTGGGGCTCCATCTCATCAATCACACCTCTGTGAGTGTTGCTGTTTAAAGTGGAGAGGGCAAAAGGAGCATCTCTCTAGAAGCTAGTGTTCCTCAGATGCTTTCAGTTGCTGAAAAGAGAGAAATATGCTAATTTACCAGTACCATGCTATTTGTGCTGCTTTTGTCCATATTTGTCATTGGCATGTTTAGTGGTCCTCCTATGGCTGGCTTCTTTTTTTTT
>VXAA01007056.1:16672-27544 GCA_013399115.1 Anseranas semipalmata
AACTCTCTGTAGTGGCTGCAACATAGTATGCACCTATGTGCCGGTGTTACCTTCTCTGCACCATCTTACATGCAGTGCAGTTAAGTGAAAGTCCACCTATCAGTTGCACAGGCTAACACTCCATGTGAACATTTTTTTTTATTGACATTTTCTCAAAGACAGGTGTACACATACCACCTCATGAATGAGAAGGGCTTATGAGGTACTGTGAAGAGTCCCAAGCAGCTTCTGGGGGTTGAGAGCCTGGCCAGAGTGGGAGAATATGACAGTGTGGGATGGTCTGCTCTTCATCTACCAAGTACTCACTTCCTTGTCCCCACATGAATGGTTTTAGGTCCAGGACTTGACTCAGAAATTCCCCAGGGCCTGATCTAGTCTCGAGTGAACACAGAATCATTTAGGTTGAAAAAAAACCTCTAAGATCATCAAGTCCAACAGTTAACTGTGAGACAATTTAGTACCAAAAGGTACTAAATTGGCAGGAGAGAGAGTGTATAGAGGTGTCAGGAGCATAAAGGTATGCAAAGAGGAAAAGGATTAAGGCTACAAAGCAACAATGTATTTTTACTGTAGTTTTGGTGATTACATGCCAAAATTAACAACTCCTCCCAGACATACACAGATACCTATGATAAGCTGACAGACTGCAGCTATGGAAATTCTGTTTTAGCCCAGGCAATGTTCTTGCAGCTGAAGGAAGGGACTTCAGCTGAAACTCAACACCATGAAGTTAAGGGTGCTCATGCCCACTCCTGAAACAGGGGAGTGCTTCCAGATCATTTAATTGTGACAATAGGGTACTTCAAGTTACAATGTTTTACTCCCAACTTTTAGAGTCTTCATTTGCTACAATTTTCAGCATGCTTCCTACTCTTTACCCTACGCTTTGGTTAGCTGTTAGAAAACAAATTGGAAATATCTTCTTTTACTCTTGTAGGGAGGTTTTATTATACTCCTTGAGAGGAATGAGATAACTTTATGCACTTTTCCCTTATTTTATTCCCCATTTTGCCTGCCTGTTCCTTGATGGCTTTCACTCTTCGATCAATTCCATCAGTTTTAATTGGAATTTTTTTCCTGTCTTCTCTTGTGATAAAAAGATATTTTCATGTAATCTGTTTCTTTGGGCCCAGTGGTAAAAGGGCTGTCTTTGGGAATTCGGACATCTATTTTCCATTAAAATGAATGGAATATAGTGTTAGTATCTTGCAGGGATTTGAACACCTTTGAGCTATTGTGAAGCAAATATTCTTGTTCCTCTGAAAGGGAACTCTTGGTGTAGATGAGGATGGATAATCTTGAGCTTTGAGACCTGTCGATAGTGCTGGGAGCCTGTAAGTCAACTTTTTGGTTTCATTTGTCTTGTGCATAACTTTTCTTTTCTCAGAGGAGTAGCCTGTAAAGTAATCCCAAAGAATTTACTACATCATTAAGTACCTAACATCAAAAGCACATAGACATTGTTATGTTGTGGCTTCTCCAGAAAATGATATAATTTGTGTCCTTTGTATTTTGAAACAGGGGTCACGCTAAGCTGACTTTTGGCAGTATGGTAAACTGGTGCTTTTTTCCCCGGTGGTTTACTTCCTGTGCTCCAAAATTACAGCTTTAATTTAGGAGGTAAAAAGCTTGTAGCCTGCCTGACTGTGAGGTTATAATTAAAGATTGCACTAGATGTGAGCTGACACTTGGTTATTTGCAGTCAGCTTCCTAATACAAGAAGTCTTGGCTGTTTGAAGCAGTGTTGACTTTGAAAACTATTGACAATCGTTTAAATGGTAACATTATTTATTGTTCTACTTTTTTTCAAGAAGTAAGGCAGGAAAGGAAAAGTGATAATCCTGTTAAGCACCTTGAGCATTGTCATCGCACTTTGATACTTCGAGCTCGGAGTAGTGTTTAGATTGAAACAGCAGTTTGGGAGAGTAATGCCCCATAAATTCTGTTCATTATAACCCTGTGACTACCTTTCTCACACCAGTTTTTAAACTGAATGATTATCAACGCTAGATGTGTGCATGAGCTGGATGTGATGCCTGAGCAGCCAGCCCCAGCTCTCATGACTGAGAATGTGTGTTGCACCAGGTAGCCATTAACAGGGCACTCCCAGCTGTCCCCCTGCCCCATAAACCCATATCTCATAACCCCTAGTGAATTTCTGTGGTGTGTTACAGCTTTACTATATGAATCCCTAGGAATTCCAGACTGAAACTCAGTTTTCCTTACTCAGTTGGATGGATGCATGACGTATAGCTTGATATTTCTGTGGGATTTCTATCAGATGTGATTTTTCTTTCTTGTTTAGCCCACAAATGGTCCACTGAAGCTAGCTGAAACTTTCATTTAACTGTGGTGGTAGTACCTTTGTTTCTGAAAGAGAAAGCTTTAAGGTGTACTGACATTTATGATTCTCATATCTGCAATGCTCTCATGAAGTGGTAAAAACAAATGTTGATTCATTTCAAGACCACAACAGGGAGTGCTTAAAGTCATGTTTGCATCCTGATTCTTAACGATTTTTTGTTGGCTTCAGGAGAACTCAACAAATGGAACAGTGGGACAGCAAAGTACCAGTTAATACAAAGTTATCTTTATTCCAACCTCTGTTTATTTTGTCGGTGTTTTTTTGTTGTTGTTGTTGCATACTATCAAATGGTTTCACAATGTGACCTCTGATTTTGAAACAAAACAAATTAAATGTTAGTTAGTACTGATTAGTGGAATATTAACATTGATTCTTTATTTACTCAAAAATCAGGAAATTAAAGTTCCCCTGGCAAACTTAATTATGTGTAATTGCACAGATATTACAATGGGGATCTCATTACATGATCATAGACCGTCTTTATAGCAATACCAAATATTATAGTCCTTGCTAATAATTGCAAAGAAAGTTATAGAAAAGGAGCCCTTTGACCATGAGATAATATCTAACTCAAGCTCTTCACAAAACATGACTGAAGAGTAGTGTTGAAGTTGGTACACTTCATTTCCATTATATCATTTTGAAAATATTATGTCACCTTGTTCTGTATGTTCTAGTTCTGTAATGAAAGACCCTTTTGTTCAAATACAGGTAAAAGAGTTGTTTGTCTATAGGATACCCAATCTCATTTCTGTCAGGCTTACAGGCTTATACCACTACTAACCTCACCAGATCTTCCAATTTTTGATAGGTCTGATTGAAAAAAAGGGTCTTATCTCTGTTCTTGTGTAAATAAGACCTGAGGCTTAATTTTCAGTTAATACAACTTTTTGCTTTTAATTTCTCTGGCTTTACATAATAAACACTTTCATCTTTTCCTTCCAAAATTAATTTCAATTAATATTTAAGAAAAGAAAGAAAGAAAGAAAGAAATGTACCTCCAAATGCATCCTTTAAAATAGCTGAGCAAACTTTGTTCTGATTATCCAAAAACATTCTCCTTTAGTTTAAAACTGAAGGACTAATTGGAACCAGTCTTGCCTAGTTTTTCTAAGTGAATTTACCTTATGTAAAATAAAATAATATCCAAACCAGAACATTCCTTTTCTCTATTACATCTAGTACATCTAGGTTTTTTTATTCTTCAAGAACATCTTGGACTAAAAGTTTCAAAGATGATCAATACTAAGTCCTGCCCCCCCTGCACACAAAAATAATCCCAGTGAGGTGGTCTACAGATAATCAAGTTGTGTGAAAGGGAGACTTCATACTTAATTTTGGTGGTTTTAGTCCTAGTAAAATAGTTGCATCCTTACTAGTGTTTCCCCTGCTTTTGATATGAGGTCACCAGTCAAGTTTTGTCTTGGAGTGGGTTTCTCAGACTGAAAAAGGACAAACCTTTGTTTGATGTTTTAATCATTTCTATTTTCTTTTGCTCCATGGTCTCTGTAGTATTTAGTTTGCCTAGGGAGAACAGAAACAGAATCAGGCACTTCCATACACTCCCCAGGTCAGAGTCAGTTGCCCTAAACCACCCCTGAAGTCCCTGTGCCCAATATTTTCTATTGTCTGGCTGTGGGATTTTGGGGGCATATATCCAGAAATTCTAGGAATGGGGACTTAGCAGGAATTTGGGCCATCTGAATCTGGATCCTAGGGTAAATTTTGTGCTGAGCTGCTTGAAAGTGTGATACAAGCCACATAACCCTGAGAGTCCAGTATTTTCAGTAACTTACAATTCCAGTCTGCTTGGTAAATGCATTGGTTTTCCCTTACCTGGAAAACATGGAGAAAGATCTTATATAGGAACTTTCACACAGTGTCTATATTTGAGGAAAATAATCCCACATCACATGAAGGAATTTTGTGGTGAAGCATTCAATGAATAATAACATTGCTCCTTTCGAAACTTACATCATTATTGTACTTGTGATTTTTTTGGTGTTGGTCATTCAATGTTAGCTTTAAGAAAATAAATAAATAAGTTTCTAATTTTCATAATTGTATAGGAAAAAGAAATACTTGGGAGCACAATAGAGATTAAAAATAATAATCCCGCACCTTTTAAGACAATTGTGTAACTCTTAGGATTTACTCCAGTGTTTTGAATGTTTGGAGTTTCAAAACTGTCTGTCTCTTTTCTGTAGAGGTGGGTTTTGTCCACTCTATTTGTAGTCAATCAAATAAAAGTTAAAGCATGGAATTTCTCTTTGTCCATCTGATACATATACATTTCACTTTTCTTTTTTCTTTTTTCCTAGAAGTGGCTGTTCCTTTGGGGGGCAATAATCTCATATGCAATATTCTAAAAGAGAAGATAATTACATCTTAGAGGAGTACCATCTTTGAAAATGCTGATATAAATATTTTCCAGGTAGAAAGGATTCATGTTCATAAGCTTGTGCAAATACACTCAATTCACTAGCTTCCAAAATAGTTCTAGTGACGCTTCTTACTTTTTTTCCCATTTAGATCATCTTCATGCACAATAAAATCAGTGCATCTGGCCTGATGTGACAATCACTAGAATTGCAGAAGTATTTTATTTATTTATTTATTACTATATAAAGAGGTTAAGAGCGAACTGATGGCTACCTACAGCTTCAGTATTCTCACTGTGGTTCATGTCATAACCACACGACTGCCTGCAATTATTATGACAGAAATCAAATCCTTCTGCATGTTTCCTAACTTTCTGGGACAAAAATAGAAATCTTTGATAGTCATCCCAGTTATCCAGTAGAAGAGAGTGATGGATATGCGTCCTGGCTTGTTTGTTACCATAGTTCCTTTCAGATGGTAAAACTACTTTTTACAATTTGTTGACCAGTTTCTAAAGGATTTCCATAAGTAAATCATCAAATTTCTTGTCCTTTAAATGCTGACTGAACTGCAACATGAGTCTTTGTAATTGAATTATAGGTAAGCTTTGGGAAACATATAGTTATATAATAGAGGGTGCACCATACAATGCAATAGGCTATGTAACAAGATCTGATTCCATTGTAACTCCACAGCTTGGATGAGGGCCTTACACATTAGCTCAACAGCTAAATTGGTCACAAATTGCCTGCTGATGCAAATAAAGGTAATATCCCAGCACTCTGTAAATGGAGAGGATGAACACAGATGTAGTTGAGGCCACATACTTAGCTACAGGTTGTTATGTGTTAAATAACTATAACACAATCTGTACATTCAAGAGATAAAGTTCACACATGAACATCCCAAGCATGTGTGCATGTGTGTGTAACAGAGAGATGAGGGTAGAGCATGTGGGAATTTGAGGACTTTTTATGATTTTGGTTTTTGAATTGCAAAAAGGTGTGGTGCTATGATATCAGTCTCCTGGACTTTGTTTGATTAGGACTCTCAGTCCTTGTAGATGACGCTTGATACACAGCAGTATTGATGGGTATAAAAAGCAAGGGATTGGCTATGGTGGGGCAAAATTTCTTACATCGCCTAGATCTCACTGTCACAACTCGCTGATGTAGCAGCAATGTTTACCTAACGCAGTACTATTGCACCTGACATGGGAAACATCATTTTGCATCTTTTGTGCAAGGTGGCTTAAGTGCTGTAAGGGCACGGTCACTGTGCAAAGCGTTCCTTTACCTGTGCTGATATTGTCATCATAAATGAAAATGTGCATTTATGGTACATCGTACATATGACTTGGAGGCAGATTTTCCCAGATCCATTGAAACAGCTGGAGTCATACCAGCTTTGCATCTGATCTTTTATTCACGACATTCCTGGATTTAAAAATAAAAAAATAAAAAAAATAGAAAAGACAGTTCTGGTTCAGTAAGTGTGCCCCAGTCTTGCCAATCAATTGGGCTGTCTGAGATCCTGATCTACAGAGGCAGCACAGCCTGAACTTCTGGCCAGAGAAGCCTGACATCCCAATCCCACTTCTATTCTCAACAGAGTGGTTAACTCTTTCCATTTAGCTTTTACTGTCTGTAAAAAGGAAATTACAGTACCTATTTACCAAACGAAGTTGTGAGATTTGTTTTGTTAATATGTATTGTGCAACAGAATGGATCAAAGCTGCTAAATTAAAGGAAAATATTACTTATTTGGAGGTCTGGCAGTAAGTAATGACTGCTGAGATGGGGGAACAGTTGAGATTCTTTGTGTATTGAAAGACACCAGGAGCATGCTGTATTTTTCTCCTTCTGTCCTCAGTATCTTCACTGGTAAATCTGCAGAGGTAAAGAGCATCTGTGTGGTTCTTCTACATTTTGTTGACCCCTGCTGATGTAAATCAAACACACTGTCCTCCTGTTATCTTCAGGTTTAGAAAACCTATTTTAATCACTTCATACAGGTATCTAATTTGAATCAGCCTGCCAAGCTGCAGGGCTCTTGTGCTTTTTTAATTGGCATCTTTCTCATTACATTTGAACAAAGTTGCAGAGACACCACAGGACATGAATAGAGACAACTGAATCACCATTCCTGTTGGGCTGGCAACATGATGGTATGATGTACCAGGGGAGTCTAGGAGATCTGAGTATGTGGTGAAGGGGACTAAGTGGAAGTAATCAAGTTCAGACGTTGCTGTGAGTGTTTCTAGGTCCTGCTGATACTATCCGAAAGAGAACTGCAACTGAAATTTGCCTGGGATTTTTAACACCAGTACGGTATCCTTATGCGAAGCCTCAGCACCATTTTGCTTGTTGCAGTGCATGGGACAAGATGTTTTCACTTGGGATCAGTCAAACAACCGATCTATAAGGACTGTAAAGTCTGCAAGAACCTCACACTGGGGTTCTGAGCTACTGTTTCTGGTTCAGCTGGAAGCAACAAGCTTCTAAGTTTCTAAGAACAATTCTTGGGATTCTAATAAAGCAGAGTCTTTGAAGGCGTTGATAAAACTGTAACAAGGCAGGTATGTGGAGTGCATCAAAAATGATGTGTTAGCCCATCAGAATGATGGGCCGGATACCCAAACAGTTCATGAAGTCAGTCCTGCTTGAATTTCTTTAACTTGAAAATCGGTACTTACGTAGCTGCTAAAAGGCCAAAATCTTTTAAATGAAGTAGGTCATAGCCTCAGATATGGTTATAGGATGCAGTGACTCCTCTTCCACTTGTGGTTGCCTACAAGGTACATCTAAACTGACCGAGCTGGTGAGCCTGGGAACATAAAAAGGAGAGGAGAGACCAGAGCAGCACAGAGTATGCTATTTGGCACCCAAGCGCATTCCTTCCCTCTCAGTCTGTCATCCAGAATCTTGTCATGTGCAACACAGACTTGCACAGCCGTACCAGTTCTGGTGGACAGTTTGATTTTCCCTATTTCCCACTTGCTACTGGAGATCAGCATATTCTTAGGGCTCTGCAGCTCCCTGGAGGAGCTGTAGATGGGGCCCCTGCTGTGGCAAGCACCAGAATTTTCCGCCTGCCTTGTGGAGCAAGTTGCTATTCCATTCTTTTTAAGGCTTTGCCAGAGGGGTTGGGCTCCTTCACATCACTAATGGCAGTTGCTGGTTGTTAATTGAGCTGAGAAGGCAAGCCTACAGGAAAAGAGAAGCAAGAGTATGATCTACTGGGTAGACCACTACTGCCTGTTCCTGCCTTCAGGGTGGATAATACAGCCTTTTACAAAGGCCGCTGGGAGCCTCCTGCCTCACCCTCTTTCTTATGGAGCGGCCTGATGTGTGTCGCTGGCACAACCCCACCTCGGATGTCCCTGTCGCGTGACAGGTACGTTCCTGGGCACGTGGCACGTGCTGCTGCATGGCCAAGGGCAGGCAAGCCCCGTGACTGGACCTCAGGCCTTCTCTGACAGGGGGCAGGCGGGTGCCCTGTCACGGGGCAGCGCTCGGCAGGCACGCGTACTCCTCCCTCTTCCTGCAAGCGAACCAAGTGCATCGCCACCAACATGCTCACGCAGTGGAGAGGAGGTGGCAGTGAGCAGGCTCTCTCAAAATCTGGCGTTTTGAATCAAGCAAATAGGCAAACGTTTTTATGCTTGCAGAACATTCTTACATCAGGAGCCTCAATTCACGTGCGCCGCACGTGATTTTTTACACTCTTTTTGTATTGTTTAGGTAGGATGAATGATTTATAAGAAAACAGAGAATCGGACCGTTGATGGTTTGTATCCATTCAGAAAGGCTCATAGGCAAGGAACCAGTTGTGCAGATCACACCTTGAGGGGTTTATCACTGAGGTCAGATAGATACCTGGATTTTATAAAGGTTATGGCTAATTGCATTCATTTATGATTGAGGGCCAAACCTAGCTAGGAATCTGCTTCATATTTGCTTTCAAACAATCTCAAAGTCTGGCATGCACCCAACCCCCCCACGACTTTGGAAGGGCTTCATTCAGGTTCCAGTTTAGGTCTGGTTCTAAGTGTCTCCATATCTGGGTGGAAACAGGGTCAGTTTTAGGGTCCTTACTGAGATTCAGACTTCCTCAGAATATGAGTAAATTTAACCTGTGATCCTGGTTTAGATATGTAAATGAAATTTCTAGAAAGTTACGGGAAGTAAGGTTCTAGATGCCTCCCAACTTAAAGGTTTTGAATCTGGATCAAGGGCAAATATGAACATTGTTCAAACTTCAGTGGTTCCAACTTAGTACACAGATTTCAACCTGAATGTCTGTTAAATTTGAAAGGTTCCAATCTGTGTTTTATCAAAACTTGTGAAGTTTTGACTCTCTCTTCAGATTTGAATCTATAAGGTAGGTATGACTGAGGAGTGAATGTCAGTTTTGGGTCAAGTGTGCCAGAGTACCAAGAAGTTCTTACATCTGATATCCTCATTTTGGTGTAGATCTAATTTTTAAATTTGAAATTCAGAGTCTATTCATATTATTTAAACTGAATGGCAGTATGTAAAATCTTGTGATTTTCATCAGCTGGCTTTGATACAGATCACCCTTGATAAGGTATATGTATTTTTCCCATAATATTCATACAAGTCTGAGAGATGCTAGCCTGAGGTAGGAAAACAAAGCACTTCATGTTTTTTTGGTACTATTTGCCCACAGAACTACAGTCAGGTTCATTTTACAGATGGAAAAACTGAGGCAGTGAGTGGTTATTTGACACACAGACAGCCATACAGAGAACCACAGTTAGAAATAAAGTCTCCTAGAGCACTTTCTACTTTTTTAACCTTACATACCCTTCAATAAGTTGAATATGGTCATGAAGTCCAGAGAAGCAAATATATAATGGCTAGATTTTGCAGTATATAATTGGAGTAACTCGACTTGTAGAGCTGCCTTTACGTACTCAGGGTGTGCATTTTGCTAAATATTACTGAAGGAATTGAACTAAGTCACCTAATAGAGCTTTCTACCTTCCATATTTTACCCTAAGGTAAGAAAGGCTGTGTTTGGATGAAAGCAGTAGTGAAAATTAACCTTTTTTTTTAAAAAAAAATTACTTAATCTTCCTGTATTTAGTGTACCTCTGTATGAAAATAGGATGTTTATGAGAGAAATACAAAAAATGTGTAGCAGATACCAGTGAACAAAACTAATCAAATTCACCAGTCACCAGGCTGGTTAATATTATAAAGACTGTGCATGAATCATGAATATCCAGCCAGCCTAAGGGTACAAATCCATGAATCTAGGGAGTTTACCTGTCTCTTTTAGTCAGTAGGCTATCCCTTTCCAATCACTACAATTTAGGCACATATTGCCTAATAATGAATGTGATATAAAAATATATTTTGAGAAGCACGATGTTGTAATAGGCCTTTAGATCAAAAGTAAGATTCATTTTACTTAATTTTAGCCAACTAAAAGCTAGCTGCTTGGCCTAACCTAGCTGTGTAGGCTCCCTCCCCTTTCTGGGGGCTGGGGGAACCGGGGTGAATGGCTTTTTGGAGGTGCCTGTCTCTCCACTGACAACAGGGGGAGCCTACACAACTGGTTCAGACAGGACACTTATTTAACTTTTAGATGACTATGAGTTACTCGAGGCAAATTCTGTGTTAAGCATCAAGAGATTTGGGTTCTCATCTGATTTTCCACTGATTTACAGCATAGCCTTGGGAATATCACTTAACCTTTTTTTTTTTTTTTTTCTTGGACCCAGTTTCTCCAACTAAAATAATGATACCCTGCTGATAAAGTTCTTGGAGGACCTTTGTCCAAGGATGAGATACAGGTGCAAAATCTTGTTTTCCTGCTTTTGCTACCAGCACGTGTCTGTAGTTGTTATTAAAATCATCAGAATTTTTGTGACAGCATAAGTTTATGTGTGATGAGAGGCAGGGCTGAGTGAAAATTATTTTGGTAGCAGCGTAGATCTTCTTCAGCCATGAGAGAATGTTGTAAAAATAAAAATCTAGTAACTGGTTACGTGCGCTGGTTTTCCTGCCTTTGTCTCCCCTTCGCACCTTCCTTCTAGTCCCCCCCGCCCCCCCCAGCCAAAAAATGCAGGGAGCGGGGAGAGCGTTTTTCAAAGT
>VXAA01007056.1:27986-63867 GCA_013399115.1 Anseranas semipalmata
CCCGCACCGCCGCTCGCTCTCGCTCTCGCTCTCCCTCTCCCGTCTCTGTGGTTTGTAAGGTAGGTTGCAGTGTGTGTGTGTACACAACATCAAGAGCAGGAAAATGGACTCATTAGGGAGGCAGGCGGGCATTAGCACTCACGCTGTACTTCCAGGGAGACAGCGGCTATGAGGAGGCAAACTGAGGACTGGGGAACAAGGTAGGCCAGCCAACTTTTGGAGGAAAAAAAAAAACGGGGAAAAGGAAAGCCTCTGCTCCCTGTAACCGAGCGGCACTTCTTTATCCTCCCCCCCACCCCCCGGGTTTTAATTTGGGGATGTAAGTTTGGCAGACCTATTTGCTAGCTTAAAATTGGGAACATCTATAGAAGGCCTTACCCTCCAGAAATGTTTCCCCCCCTTGGACTTATTTCAGGGTGTGCCCCCTTACGATTCACTTTAATTACTTTTTTTCCCCCCCTAATCGCAAAGCAAACAAATACGTTTGTTTTCCAACACTAGTTCCAAGTAAATCAATATCTTTCACTCTTGTAAAACAGCCCTCTCCGACTGTCTGTGGGTCTCTCTGCTTTTTCTTTTCTGTTTATGCAGTTCCATCTGTCCGTCCATATATCATGTTCTCCTTATTTGCTGCTAAATGGGTTTTTATTACTATTTGCCAATGACTTCTGACTGTAATGCCGGCGACTGGGGCTAACGGCGACTCTCGTCCTTTGTTTTGTGTATATATATTGCTATAAGTTTAAAGTCCATGCCTACCGTGCATTAAATAAAAGCAGAAAAGAGAAAGCAGGTTCCACTCCTTCTGACAGGATTTTTATTCAGAGATTTTGTTGTTTGTCTGTGTTGGTGTGGGGGCGGAGGGGGTTAATTTGGGTTATTGTACATGTACTTTTTCCTCTTGGGTATTTTTAACATCTATTTTTCATTATTAGTATTTTTCCAGTTTCCTTTCCTGGGAAGAAAGGAGACGTATATTGCAACTTTTGTGTTGCTGATCTAATGTCATGTTATGGAGGCATCACTGGGTTAATAAGAATTCAAACTTTCTAAGAGGGAGTTTGTATCCTTGGCTGTCCCCCACCCTCCCACTTTCTGCATGGTTATGCTTGCGTTTCCGTGTGTATTGGCAGGGAAGGGGGGGGCGGCGGGGGGGGAATGGATATTTTTTACAGTGGTGGCAAATTATGAAATCTATCGAGCCATTTTGTCTAGAAATAGTAACTATTTATTTACCATTTCTCCTTGCACAAATATGCTGCTTATTTGTAATTTCAAACATTGAAGCTTTTCTCTGAATTAATCTTTTCTTTTCTTTTTTTTTCTTTCTCTTTTTTTTCTTTTTCTTTTCTTTTTTCTTTTTTTCTTTCTTTTTTTTTTTTTTTTTTTTGGGGGGGGGTTATAGCAATTAGATATGTATGTATNGAGGGATTTGTGATGCATTTCATAGCCCATTTAGCATTGTTGAGTTTTTGGAGCCCAGATTTATCGTGGGTTCTAAAGGCTGCTTAAATTGATCCATTTGAAATGGTCTTTTTATCTGAGCTCCTGTCATTTCTGTTGGAGAGTAAAACTGCTACTCTGCTGGTAACAAAACAAAACAAAACAAAAAAAGAAAAGAAAAGAAAAAGACAGTCAGTGGAAGTGAGTTACATAAAATGTTCTGGAGAATCCTAAGTAATTAGATAAAATGGACGCTGATCAGTGGAGATCTCTCGACAATAACAATCACCTTTTTTAATAGAAAATTATTTAATAGCAAGGGGCGGACTTCTTAAAAAAATGCATTAGGCCTTTCCTCTTAGCACAAAGAGTCCATAATGCAATATTCCTAACCCACCTGGGACTGCCTAGTAGATTCTCCAAAACCTTCAAATCCTTTGAAATGTTTTTTAGAAAATCCATTATTTTACAGCCAGTGAGAACTTTTGCTGCCAACAGGGTTTTTTTTTTTTTTTTTTGCTGTTGTTTTGCTATTTTTTTAGCTGTCCTTCAACTTACAGCTCCCCAGTTTCAACCGAAGTGCCTCCTCGCTGAACAAACTAAGTTAATTGAAATCCAAAGCAGCAGATCTATTCACTGGCACGACAACTGCAGAAACTACTTGCTCCATTTTATTAGAAGCTTTATTCCAGAACCTGAGTGAAACTTTTCAAGGTTTTATATATCACTGTGCCAAGAACCGGTGGCTCATCTCTTAGCTGGGGAATGACATTCATTGCTCGCTTTTTCTTTATTTATTTTTTTTTCCTTCCTCCTTTTTACTCGGGCTTCTCAATCAGCGTTTTGTTGCTGGACTTTAAAGGTGCTTAGGGCTCCAAATGACCCGTTACTGTAGCAAGGTGTTGCCTCTCCTCCTAAAGCTTCAGTCCCCAGCTTCGAAGCTGGGAGCTGGGCAGGGAGGGGATGCAGAAGTTGCGCCAGGCGCGCGGGGGCCTTGGAGGCGGACACGGGACCTGGTGCCCGCCGTGGGGCTCAGCCCACAGAGGTGCGGCAGGGGCCGCAGCAGCCGCCCCCCTCGAGGGGGCCACAGGTCCGTGCTCCTCGACAGCCCAGCTTTTTCTGCCCGGAGGCACGCGAACCGGTCCTTAGGAGTCTCGCGTCCACGCTGAGCAGAAGCCCAGGCTCACCTTAACATTTCAGAAAAACTTTAAAAATGACTGCGGTGTATCTCTTCATTTTATGAAGACCCCAGGAAAGAAGAATTTGAGCATAGAAAGAGAGTCGGAGTAAGAGAAACATTTTTCATCACGCAGTAAGGTCTCTTTTTAATCTTAAAAACTTTTTCATCAGAAGGATTTAATTTTCTTTGAAACCAAAGTATATTCTAAAAAAAAAAAAAAAACTAAAAAAAAAATCTTAGCCGTTCTGATCGCACAAAGTCCTCTTGCAATCTGGATACGACAGCAAAGGGTGAAGTATGCCTAAGTAAACTTAAATCCAGTACATGGTGATGCTGTGGCTGGAAGCATTGAGCGAAAAGCCCCTTGGCCAGGGGGGCACAGCAGAGTTTGCAGGGGCAGCGTGCACCCCATGCCCGGGCTGGGTGGGGGTCCAGAGCCTGGGGTGCCCCCAGCCCCCTCGGTGGTCCGGAGCGGAGCTGCCCGGTGTTGGTTGGGTCTCAGCACGCTTTATTTTAGTGCTGGAGCAGACAGTTATCTAACACACCCACACGAGGAAGTGCTCTGGAGCAGTTATTTCATGCTCTGCCATGCCCTGTAGCTAGAGTAATTTTGGACTGAATGGCGTGTGTATGTGCCTCTTTCACTCCTGCAAGACGAAAAGCAACGCAGTTGGTTTTTGTGTGTGTGTGGTTTTTGGTTTTGGTTGTTCTTGTTGTTTTTTTTTTTTTTTAAATGGGACCAAAAATGGGGTATAAGACGGTCAAATCCAAATGCCAAACAAATACCAAGTCAAATTAATTTTAATAGTAGAGGATTTTGCTTTTCTCTTAAAGGAGGAAAAAATATCAATCTTGTTTATTTTGATAAAGACAGTTGTAGCAATTTCCTGAGTTGGATATATCGTTATTATAAATATTACTCACAGTTTTCCTATTTTCACATTTTCTTCATAGGCCCAGCTTATTCATAAGGGAGAACAGCTGCAGAAAATTAAAAAAAAATGTATTATTATTTATATAAAACTTTGATGTAAATAGGGAACAGTGTCCCCTGCTAGAGAATTCTGTGGGATGGCTTACAAATCCCATACAAGAGAGATTACAGTCTTAGATAAATTGTTATTTAAATCATTTCAAGAAAACCCTGTTCGTTTTTGTAGGCCATATGAGGTTTTAAGCAGAATGATTTGAATAGGAGTTCTGTTTAGAAATTGATGGCATGCTGTGGCCTTATAGATTTTAGTTGGTTTCACTCCTGTCTCATTTTATAGGACTTCTTTACAGTGTGGTCTGTATGGTAAAGAGCTCCTACTGAAAGAGATTTGTAAATGTTAATGGAAAATTAAACACTGAAATTTAACTTCAAGCTACTTTTTTTTTTTTCAGCAAAACTTTTAGAAAACCCAAGCCCTTTATAGATGTTTTAAAGATTTTTTTAATGAAACAATGCACTGGAAATAGTTGTTTTTAAACAATAACTTGTTCCCTCTGTAAGGTCGGCAGTTCAAACCATGCTGCAGAGAGAAAAGGATGGCAAATCAAAGTGAAACTGACTTCATTGATTGCGTTAGTTTGGCCCAAGAAAATTCAGAAAGTAAACAAACCATATCAACTGTGAAAAATAAATTGGATTTTTAATAATCTATCCATTCCAATAATCCCAGTTTCTCGTGCTAAAAAGTACTGTTTAACTGTGCGCCAAATTTTGAGATACTGTTGTAATACCTATATAGCTTTAACTTGAGCAGATTTTCATGATTTATCAAAATTTCAGTAAGGAGTGAATAAAGGCAAAGGCTTTTGTCCAGGACAGTTTTCGCTTTGACAGTGTTGCCTATATTCCTGGTTATTATTTATCTTAAAAGTTAATATTTAGTTCTAACAGCGGTGACCCAATCCTCTTTTAATAGGAAACTGGCATTTCTGAATGTTTACTGCCTATGTACTTCACGTTTTCACACATTTTTTTCGCTCAGTCCTTCAGTTTCTTCGTGTCCTACGGAGGCATTTTGCCTGCCTGACTTTGGTGGAAGCTGGGTCTGGTAGAAGCGGGCACCCGGGGCAGGTACGTTGCTGGTGGGGACGCGAGCCCCACGCCGCTCCGGCGGCTGGCGGGACGCTGCCGTTTGCTGGGCACCTCGAAGGTGCGCGAGGAGAGCCCAAGTTCCACTCGGAGCTCCTACACGGCAGGCTCTGTGTCTGGAAGGAGTTGAAGTACAGGAGTGGGAAATGGGGCTGATCAGGTGAAGCTGCCTTTAAAAAAGATGCTGTCACTCTGGTGGCTGGGGTTTGGCTTTGGTGAGGTGGGTGCGCAGGGTCCCAGCCTGAGTCCTGTGGGGCAGATGCTCACCGTAGGAAAAAGAAAGCCGCTGACGGAGCCGGCGCTAGGTGGCACTATGCAAAGACAGGCCGTGGTCTGTACAAGCACAAAGACCGAAACCTTGTGGTGCCAAGAAGGGGTCTCTCCCCACCAGAGGTAACCTACCCGCCAGCCCCGGCATTCGTGCTGCAGCCCGTGCTGCCCCTGCTCGGCTGTTACCTGCTGCTCCTCAACACCTTGTAGTAAAAAGAGGTCTTCCAGAAGAAGCCAGTTCCACCGCATTCAAGCCCTGGCAGCGTCTCCAGGACCGTACTCTTCGGTGCCCTGCATCATACGCCTTTCCTTGTGCTTTGGTGAAGTGAGTGAACACGGACCCCTAGGTAACGTTTTCTGTCCAGTTTGCACAAGTGTAAACGACAGTACGAAAGGCAAACCAACGCCAGTATGTTCCTCCTCGATATTTGAGCTAGTATCAAATCGGTGATTATATACATTCGTATTAGCATTAGCTGATAACTGCAGTGAAGAGTAAAGGAAACCTGAATAGGCAGTGCATGCGACGCTTTGCAGAGCATCTATGGGAAATCTTTTGCGGGACAGTAGTGTTGCCTTTCTGTAAGTTACATCTGTAGATGACCTCTTAATGCTATGCTTCCGTAGTAAATTTATGTTGGGATTGTGGTAGAGCTAAAAATGCAGGCAAGTATGGTGTGCCATTTGATTCTGAGGTAAACACAGCATGGAAATTTCTGACTTTTTTTTTTTTCCTCCAACTAAAAGACAGGCTTTCTAATATCTTTTTTCTAAAATCATTGATAGCTGGAAGTATGATCAGTCCCTTGCAGATACAAAAGTAGGACGGGGAAAGTTGCCTTACGGACTTCAGAGCCGTCCTTTCAGCTGACTGAAAGTTAATCATTGATTTCTCTTGCCTCCCCAGGGATCCGTATGCCATTCTTTCTGGCTAGAAAGTTAGCAGTCACAGTGCAGGAATTTGGGAGTCATGGTTATGTGGCACCACAAGATTTCATGGGCAGGTGGTCAGGAACAGGTAAGATGGAGGCTGATACAGGGGGAGAGTGAAGAAAGACACCTAGGTAAAAGCTTCTGTCCACTGACATGTTATGAGGGGTGGATGTAGAGCCTGTTATTCTCTGTGGCTTTGGCTCCTCAGCTCCTCGCAATCTGATAGCTAAGTGAGTCACTGGCGTTAGTGACAGAGAGGAATGCTGACAATAAAAACAAAAACAAACAAACAAAAAGCCCCCCAAACTCATTGTTTAGGCACAAACACAAGAAAACCATGTTTAATTGCTAATGTGCTCCCTCTGCTGGTTCTCTAAAACTAACAAATGCTATTCCCAGGAGACTGGGCCACACCCGCTGGGACAGTGCCTTACAAAAATTGTATGTAAATAAATGGCTTTGAGTTCTCTTGCAATAAGCAGTATTAACGGGAAAAGAAGCCTTCTTATGAAGTATATTAAAGCCTTATATACCAGGTATGACTGCTGAGCAACGTCATGAAATGCCCGATCCAGTAATTCAGCCTGTTTTGCTTTGTTTCCAGTCTTACTTATATTCAATTAGGCATTTCTTTTTCTATCATTTCCCAAAGTTTGAATTTTCCATTTTGCTGCTGTTGCCACTTCTAGGATTCTTCCCATCTGAAGGAGTTTTAAAAATGTTCTCGTTGGTGCTTTTAGCTTCAATTATAGTGCATGTAGTATCTGAAGAAACCCTACTGTAGCTAAGGCTTTGGCTGCTTCCAATTCTTTCTGTCCCTGTCAGTTATATCTGCTTGCCAGCTTTATACCGCTGTGCCTACTTCATCCTGTCCTTTGGCTTGAATAGCTGCTGTTTTTTTGGGGTGCTCTTGAATATTCTTCCTCGTTGTAATGCATCTGTATTTCTTTTCCAAACATAGGATGAATTGTTTAATACGTTCCCTACACAACGCATTTCCCCAGTAGATTGGTTTTTAAAATCCAACATTTTGTACTTTCACACTATGGAAAATGTCAAAGTTCTGGATAAGTCTGAGCATTAGAGAAAAAAAATGAAGAAAGCTTTATTAACTCCCTTAGAATATTTGGAATGTGTGGAAGATTTCTGACATGGTAATTATAGAATGAAAGATTGTTCTGTATTTCCCGTATTTTCCACCTTTATGGACTGTCATAATAAAGCGCCTCATCTTGCAGCCATTGACAGATCAGTGGGAATCAGCTGTGCAGAGTTGTTGCAGGACTGGGCTCAAGTTTTCCATGTAGAGTAGTGAAAAGTTTCCTTTCTGCAAGTCTCATGCTTCCCATCTAGGTGACTGCTTATTAAATCTTTACCCAGTAGGGACAATAAACCAAACAGCCTGGTGGGTAGCTAATTGGCTGGAGTGACTCAAGCCACGTATAAATCTCATTTGTACTCAGTACATTGACTCTCTCTGGCCTCATTGCTCTCTCCAGTATTCGTTCATTTTGAGACGGCTGGAATATAATACAAAGAAAATAATCCCTGGTTCTTCTTTTTCAGCGTGTCTCTTAGGATGCTTGTAGGATGATTCTCCATTATTTTTCTTCCATAGGCCCTGCAGTTTAGGAACCTATCCTCCTGAAACGTAATACAGGGAATTGGCCCCTGTGCGGGCAGCCACAGCAGAGACATCAGGAAACCAGAGCAGCACTGAGACCAGATCACCCTCCTGTCACCAAGTCCCTTGACAAGAGGAATCGTAGCAGGGGTTGGTATGGAGGTGGCTTGCCCTCCTGCTGTACCTGCTTTGGGGATAAATAGAGAATTCAGCGCCTAGGGCTACCAGTCTGGCACCTTTTGCTGGTGTTAAACTAATAAAATGATTAGGACCAATACAAGTTTTCAGCGAAGGCCCAGCCTCTGCTGACTCATGGGCGAACTGTTTGAAGTCCAAACAGTGTCTTGTAATTTCCAGCATTTCATAAAAATGCTGCTTATATTTTCCTCTCCAAGCCATGGCCAAGTTTTGAAAGCTTCAAAGCTTGCTCCAGTTGAATAGAAAAAGCATGTTTTTAAGATACTGACGTTTCCTAAATGAGTTGGTTCTTTCTGAGCTATACCAACTTCAAACCATTTATCCACTAAGTCAGTCAAGCTCAGCCTGAAACATTTCACTGCTGTGAAAGCAGCTGCTCTTGAATGAGGTTAAAAGCCAGTTGTGCTCTTGCAGTACATTTGGCTATGCTGTACTTTTTGCAGGGCGAGAGAAAGCTCAGTCTTCTTCCCTGGTGCAGGGCATTTCTGAATTCTGGAATTAACATTTTTTTTTTCTGCTAACCTCTGACTCTCTTTTTACAGGAGACAGGATCCCATTCAACGCTTTTCATAATACCTTTTAGACATTTTTTTTTAACCTATGTACAAAATTCTTAAATATTTTAGTCAGCGCAAAGCCATGATGCAGTATCAGAAGCTGTAGTGAGATTGCAGTATAGTAGCTAGAGTGATGTATGCAAGTACATAGGTACAAGAAAGGACAAGTCACTGATTGTGGAAGCAGGAGTCTTAGTTTGTTTCTAGTTTCTTGTGTAATTTTCAACGTCACTTCATTTCTCAGTGTCCCAGTTGCTCGTCTTCAAGATAGGGATAATGATGTTTTTCAGTCTCTGAAAGCAGTTGGAAGAGCATTAGCTATAGCTATATTAGCTAATTTCATTGTGGTAAGAGTCTTTCCCTCCCATTTTTTTGCCTTATCACCCTGAAAGTGCATTGCAACCTCTTTCTTTATTCTAATGGGTTTGCTTTAACCTCCCAATCAAGTTTTTGAAATATGTGTAGCCTTTCTATGGGACGTCCAAACAGAACTGACACCTGAGGTCTTGTCTTTTGGAGGAAGTTTTCACCTCATGGAGATAAGAGCTAGCATTTACTTTAGAAGGGTAGATGGCAGTAACCGTTCAGCCCTGATCATGCAGACTGTATTATGTTGCATCTCAGGTGAGTTTTGCATGTGTCTTGGAGCCATGCATTGTCCCTGCATTCAGCCCTAGGTTGCCTTGAACAAACTGCTATTAATCAGGTAAAGTTGTCTCTTTGGTGGAGTGAGAGCCCTCTTGTCTAGATCACATCTATATCCAACCATGTGGAAATTTGTTCTGCTACCAAAGTCGTGTTAATTTCCACTTCACGTCTTTTTCAAGGGAAAAAATGGAAAACAAAAAGGAAATGAGATAAAATAAACTTTTCTGGAGTTTCCTAGTTAAGACTGGTTGTTCAGAAGCATGGATTAGTTGACTGTAAGCTGTTTTAAAGAGTTATTAAAATCTGGCTGAGTAATGTTACTATGGAACAGTGGCTTCAATGTGGGAGAAGGATACAAATGGAGCATTTAGGAGGGAGGTTTGGGAAGAATGCAAGCAGCTAGAAGAAATAAAAGCTGAGATGCAGGCAGGGGGCAGAGCTGTTCAAAGAAAATGAGGACAAAAAGTCTGAACTTCATGCAAAAAGAGGGGCTAACTTGGTCCTGCTGGCAAGAGAGGGAGAAAATTTTAGCAGCAGGATTTGGTTCGAATAGGGCCAGAGTGAGGTGGGATGAGGCCACAGCCCTTCCCTTTTCCCTCGTGAGCAGTGAGCTGGAATAATCATCATACAATAATCATCAGAGGACTGTGCTCATGGGATAAGAAGTTCCACGTGAACTTTCTGAATGTCTGTGTATCTGATAAAAAGTTTATAGGCTGTGTTTTGCCCTAAGTTACATTTGTATAAAAGTGTTGCAATTCCATGAAATTTAGAAGAATCAACATTGAACTGAGACCTGAATTTAGCTTTGTATTTCTAGCCTACTGGCTGCAGCTGGCATACATCTGAAGCAGTAAAGATGATGCATGGTACTCCACAAGTGATTTGTGACCAGGAGACAGTTTTCTCTAGGACAGTGCTGCTGAATTTGACCTCATTTTTGCTGTGTTACATACTGTTTCCCTTGTGGCCGCACGCATAGGTGAATTAATAAGATTCCTGCCAGATCTCTCCTTGAAATCTGAGCTTATGAGGTTTGATGAAAAGGCTTGCTTTCAGGTGTTGGTGATTATTCTCATCATACCCAGGCAAAACCTAAAAAGAATTTAACATCCAAAAGATGTTTTTTTTTCTTTCTTTCTTTCTTTTTTTTTTTTTTTGTTGATCTTCTGCAAAGGCTTAATCCTGAGACCTCGTGTGATTTTTTTGTTTTGTTTTGCTTTGTTCTCATTACCCAAGAAAGAGAAGTGCCCGTTCTAAGTCTTTCCTAGGCTTTTTAGATAAAGGAGTGACACAAGTACTTCAAAACAGAGAGCAGTTATCAGCTGAGTTCAGCCGGAGAAAGGAATGCTCACAAAAGATTCCAGGACAGTTTAGCCAGAGATAGCTGCTGATATGAATAGATAGCACTTTGGATTTCTGAAGAAACTTATTCAAATATCTTACAGTGTTTAACCAAAGTAGTTAATTTAGTTTTGCTTAACGCAGTAGCTCAACCAACATTATTATTTCCATTTCTTAAATCAGGAACAGTCGAGGCACAGAGAGAAACAGGAAGTGGTGCCTTTCTTTCTTCCTTGCTTAGTGTATTGTACAAGCAGATGGGACCTGGAAAAGTCAAGACCATGTTCCATGGACAAAGGAAGCTCAAATGATTCTTGACCATATTAAAAACCGTTAAAGCTTTTTTTCTTTTATACCACTGTGGTATTGTAATACACATGCAACTTTTTTGCCATTAAAATCTTATTCTTGTTTCAAAATGATATAAAAAGACCCTACTGTAACTTCAAATTGAGGCCAAACACATCTAAGATGCCCACATGTCAACAAAGTCTTATTTTTAATAGCAGAATATTAAAAAATCAAGTTTATTTTGGTATTTTGTTTGCTTATTTTATTATTAACTTATAAGTCAGTTAATATAACTTCAAAAGGCTTGTAAGGAGCAAGTAACTTTTTTTTCCAATTGGCTTTCCCACAGCTGGATATGTCCCAGTGAGGTCCAGAGTTAGATTTGAGTCGGTTCTGTACAAGAAAGACATGTTCAAAAAGCAGACCAGTCGGTCACCTCTTAATCATAGGGGAAGATTATACCTAGCTGAAATAAACAGTGGTGTTGCTTGCTTCAGGAACTAGTCATCAAAAGGAGACTGAAGCTCCATATCAGGCGTGAAGACAAAAGTACCTTCAAGTAGTTACATGTTCTAGGCTTCTTGTGTGTATAAGTGCTTGTCTGCATAACTGCTGTTAAGCTCAATGGGAGTTGCAATATGTAGAGGAGAAAATAGCCCCTAAGGGTTCGTTGGACACACATATTTAAAGAGGATTGTTACTTGTCTGTTTAAACTGTCAGTGGAAACAAACATATGCAAGTAATAATGGAAGCTTGCAAGTACTGGATTTGGGCAGAGCACAGATGTATTAACTGCTGAGGCATCTGTCAGAGAATGAACAGTAGGAGGAACTGAGTTATTTGTACGTTCAACCTGAAACCTATGTGATGAATAGGTGCATTTAACATTTTGTTACTTGAGAATGAGATTCAAATCTCAATTCTTGAAAACTTGCAAACAAGTTTTGGTTTTGTACTACTTTCTGATATATTCCCACTTCCCAAAAGCCAGTTTTAATGTCTGTTGATGTTTAGAAGACCAGATTGGAAGGACAGCAACAGAAAGTTTTATTAGCCAGCACAATTAATACTTTCTCCTTTGAGAGCCAAATTCATCTAGTTTAGTATGTTTACAAAAGAAAAGGCTGGAATGCACAGTAAGGTTTTTTCTTTATCAGAGACATATGGACTCACCATCACTGGATATATTTATGAGACACTGTAACAAAGAACACTCCTCAGGCGTGTCTCACATTTCAAGAATCGAAGGGCAAAGTGGATGAATGTCCCTTCTAGGAAATGGATGAACCAGCTTTTTCATATGCAATCTCCAATTTCAGTAATCCTCAAGAAGCTTATAAAAGCCAGGATGGAGTCAGTAAAACCTCCAGAAGGACACAAAGAGCTTTGGATCTCAGGGATGGCCTGGATGCCAAGTGCACCTCTTAAGTACTCTCATATTGTCTCAGCCTGCTGTAACTTTTGGTAGACACAGTACAATAAGGTTCATACAGGAGATGAAGAGACCAGGTTTACTGGGAGAACTCCCACCTGGGAGAGAGGCAGATCAAGCTTCTTTGTACAGGAAAGCCAATAAATGCCTTGTTTGTTTGTTTGTTTTCTCTCAGTAGAGATCTTTCCCTGTTATCCTTTCATTTATGCATAATGACCCGTTTCATAGATTGAATGGTCTCTGAGATTTGTTCGCCTCTGCTGGTAAGCACTGGTCCTATGAGGGATGTTCCTCAAGACAATTGCATTTGAATACTCGTACTTTTTAGGACACTTGTATCCGGTTTACATGCTAAACTCAGATGTAGGGAAATTCTTCAGATTACATGCTTGCTTCTGCATGCTACTATGGTAATAAAAACTGGCAACCTCTTTTTTTCTCATTAAACGTTTCCACTGTTATACATTTACTTACATAAATGAGCTTCTGTTTTTTGTTTTTATTTTTTAATTTGCCAAGGTACAACTTTTGCTGTATATGATATAAGGCACAAGGAGTCTTCAGAACTCCAATGGAGAGCTTTATATGGCACTCCATTTTTCCTTTGGGGTGCAGTGAACCACATATATCTACATGGGTTTTGCGGAAAGGTGGATTAAAGAGTCAACAGCTATGTTAACATTAAGTCAGCAAACCCAGTGGATATTTTTTTCTTAACTGTTTTATTGAACTCACATTTTTGTGGCCCTTCTTCCTATTATGATGGGATTAACTGATGTGTTTAGGGGGAAGTTCTCCTTGGCCTTCCTGTTTTCTAAAGTTTCAAACACGTTTAGAGATCAGCAAGGTGGGAGCATCATGGGGAACTTGAAGAAAGACTGGCAGGGAATTTCTTCTGGCTGTCTGGGAAGCCTGGGTTCATGAGCTGAATTTCTGGCTGAACTGTTAACCAGGATGGGTGAGACTCCTTGCCTACTCAGAGTTGTTCACAGAGTACTTCTGTGGGGAAAGACCAGGAAAGAAGCAATTCTGCATGATTCAAGAGAGACTTTAAAGGCCTGTGCTCTATTTCTTAGGAGTTATTCAGGCAAGAGTCCACTTTGTTGTATGCCTAAAACTGTAAAGCTTCAAATCTTTTTAGCTCTTTGCTTATTTTACAAAGCTTTTGCTTTTCCCTGTCTTCACTCTCAACATCTGTATATTTAACCAAAGCAGCATAGTAAGCTGAGCAAATGGAGTGGCATTCAATTTGCTTGCTTATTTTCTGCCTGAGCAGGTCATGTACCCGCTCCTTGTGGCAGATGGGGCCATATGCCATGGCTTCTTTGCTATGTGACCCGATGTGCTGTGTGTGCACAGCACACTGGAGCTGGGCAGAATTCAGTCGTGGTGCACCAAGTTTACCGCTTCTGTGTGATACAGGTGTAATGTCCATGCTCAGGAGCTCCAAAGCTTCCTGGAATCACTGGATTTACTGTGAACGCACCAGAACTAATAACTAAATACCAGCAACTAGAGTTGCTTGACTGCATCCATGGCAGTGCTGTGCTTGTGAGGGAGTGCCTCTTCCTGGATCAGGAACAGGTCATGAGCGAGATGGATTGTCCATAAACAAAGGTCAAGCATCTTGAGTACAATCCTCAAACACTGATTTTTTTTTTCTGATTCAGGTACTGTTTATAATGACCTTAGATAGGGTACGTGTAAAAAGAAAAGATGTGGAAAATGTAAATAAAAGTGTTTTTTGGATCTACTGCAGACCTTCTTACTGATCTGGGTATTTCAGCTTCACCTCTCTGCTCCTCTGTTCCCTAGCTCTAAAATGGAGTGACAAGAGTAACTTCTTCATGCCTTGAAGCTTAACAAACATTTTGCCAAGTGCTCAGAGGTCATTAGGTGAAAAAGGCTGGGGATAAAACACCGATTATTGCCACATTTGCCTTCTCTTGATCTGGGAGGAGTGAGTGGAAAATCCAAACACTCGTGTTACCATGAGAAATAAAAAGTGTTCATTTCAAAAATTTTGCCAGTAAGGTAGCGTTTCATGCCATCTGGAAATGTCTCCACAGAACTGTCTTCTGAAGCTTAAATCCTTTCCCTCCATATAGTGTTTTGCCTGATCACGTCATCAGTGGAAGAATACAGAAGTGAAACAAAGGAGGGAAGTGCTAAAAGGCAAATTTTGACTACTGCTAAACCTTGTGTTCAACTGATGCCAGTGGAAGTTTTAATTCCAACCCAGGGTTGCATTTAGCTTTCTGGGTAGCAGAGGATGAGCGGAGGTGGGTATTTAGGTAGAGAGGAAAACGGTGTGAACAAGAAGTGAGCGTCCGCTTGCGTCGTCGTGTGAATGACTGAAAGAGTTGTAGTTGAGAGGATAATCCCTGGGCAATGGAGAAACGTGGCTTTGACGCGATGAGCGATGCTGATGTGTTGTTTACATCTTAACTCCTGACAGAGGAAAGTGTTCAGGAGGGCAGGATTCAGGAGCAGGGCAGAGGAGAATCTAAATTAGAGAGAAACAAAGGGTGGGAGAGAAGGGGAAGGTGCGGTTCTACAGCAGTGACTGCCGGGGTGCCTGTGTGTATTCCTGAGTTTGTGGTGGAGCTGAATATCATCAGTGGCAGTGCTGTGTGTAGTGCTCTCGGTATAAATAGAATCCATAAATAGTTTTGTGGAGAGTCAGGATTTTATTTTGCTTGTGAAGTTAGACCTATTGTGACTCTTGGCTCTGCCATTTCTTTCCTTACCTTATTGGTGGGATAAAGTTTATATTGCTTAGCCCAAAATCACATATATTAATACGCTTCCATCTCTTTCTCTGTTGCTTTGTTTATCTGTCTCCGTCTATCTCTCTGTGCGCCTGCTGCTTGTCTGCCTGCCAGTTTTTTCTTTGTCTCTATCACTTCATCATTGAACCCATCTGTGTAGAAAATGGGATATTTGGCTGTCTTGTATTTTTTTTATTATTTTTTTTTTTATTTGTGTCATTTTGTTCCCTCAGACTTACGAGGATAAAACTCGCACTCCTGGGGGTGCCAGGCATTTCAGATCTTGCATTTAGGAGGAGCCGTGATGCTTTTTGCGTCTGTTTGTCTGTCCATCTGTCTGCTGGTCTATAATAAGCTGTGCAGCGAGACAGCAGCTTACTATCTGTGTGTGTGAAATTAGCTAATTGGTGTTAGCAGCAATATTTTCACATGTTTTATAAGCAAAGTGCAGCAAGGTATATAAATGTAGATATGATCCAGAGACACACACACATACACACACACGCGCGCACGCAAGCCTGTCGCTGCTCATGCATAGACGCTCAGAAGTAATTAATGTTAATAAGATTTTAATGTGCTTGTGAGATCATAATGAGGAGAAATGAATGCTGTGATTAGAAAAAGGTAACTGTGTGTGTGTTTTGGCTTAGAACACGATTTCCCCTCTTTTTTATAAATCACAATTTCAGAACTTGTTTGTGATTGCATCAATCGGTTTTTATTTTCAAATTAGAGGTCTGTTTAGCCATTTGAATAATTAGCCAAATAAATGGGTAAAACCCTGATCATAAGGAATGGTGCAGATTTTTTTTTTTTCCTCTTAGAAAGCAATGCTAGTATGTGACGGGGCTGGGCACCCTCATCCTTCTAGCATTACAATTTTTGATGCTGCTTTTAAAGCCTCATCAGAAACTGCTCTCAGAGACAGCACTCATTTTTTACAAATAGAGATGTTTATCTATAGGTGTCTGCAATGCATAATCAACCACTGAAACTATTGTGCCAAGGCACATTCCCGTTCATCAGTAATGATGAATCCTCAGAGTCCAGATGATCACATGATACCTTGATAATATTTTGAAATAATTAGTTTAAGAAAGCAGAACCGTATACATTTATTTTTTATTTTAATCAGTCGGCATCCAAATAAGAGAGATAGGAAAGTGTTCGCAGGAAATATTTTACATGCTAAGATGTTCTTTCATCCTGGATGCTATGTAGTCACCAGACCCCAGACTGGCTAGAATCCAGATGGACACTAGGGGTCCTTCTCTCCAGCAAATCAGTGAAAGTATTGTCCAGAGGGCTTTGCTTTCATTTGCATACTTATTATTGTTATTATTTTGAGTGATAAAAGATATCAAAATATTAAAAAGTTCTTGCCTGATAGTGCTACACAAGTCACTTTGGGATTGGGCTAAATTTTATTTTTTTTTTAATTGACATTAAGAGATTAAATATTCTGTTTTAAAAACATCTACAATTTAAAAGTGGGTTAAAAAAGTCCATGCTTCATGTTGCATACTACCCACTTCTTTATTTTGGTGGCGCCTGGCTCGATTGGTGTTTAGAAGTAGTAGATCTGTGTTTGAATTCATAGAGGATGATTCATTTCCAGAAGCTGCTGAGGTACCACAACAGTGCTTGTGATGAGAAATGGTAGAACGTGGCAGTATGATTGCAATCTCCAAATCGCAAAGAACAAAAAACAGTGTCAGGAGATACAACTTTGACATGACTTGAAGTCTCCAAAGAAGATGATCTGACAGTTCATTTATAATGAATGAATTTATTTTTGGGAAAGGAAACATCAGGCAGTTTGTGTATTTGTTTATTCCTCTAAACACTCCTTTCAGCCAGCTGCTATACAGTAGGGCCTCTAACTCTAGTTTGTCATTCAGATAGCTCAATCAAGGAACGTAATACAGGAACTTTAATTTTCTGAGGTACCTTGGGATATCATCTGCTTATGTGTGCGCTTAAGTGTATCTGTGTGAGTGCACTCAAAGCATCTCTGAAACCTGAACTTCCTTGCATTAAGGCCATAATAAAGTATTACTCAACTGCTGCCAGTGTCCAGGTAAATTTTAATGAGCCTGGATGGAACAAGGAAACCTTTACTTCACCTAAGTGCTTATATAGTTTGAGAAGAGCTTTCAAATTTGACTTAAATAAAATGATCTTCTAAGCTACAGCTGTAAGGAAGCAACTCATTTGCTTTAAAAATCACAGATCCTTTCTATAGATAATCTTATAGAATCTTTTGAAAAATATGAGATTCTATGATTCTAATATTAATCCCAGTTTAGAATTAGTATTGAATTGAGTTAATATTGAATTCATGGAATATGATTCATTTCCAGAAAGTGCTGAGGCACTAAAACAGTGATTGCAATGAGAAATGGTAGAACATGGAGATATGACTGCAATTACCAAATCATGGTAAGCAAAAACCAGTGTCAGTAGATACAGCTTTGACATAATTTGAAGTTTCTAATGAAGATGATCTGACAATTCAAATCCCACTTTGGGATTAGTATCCTCTTGCATTTTTTTTCATTGCCTGTTTCTGCTTGTTTCCTTTATATTAACATGCCAGTTCACAAAACTGGCTTCCACAAAGTTAGAGTGAGAGTAGGAACGAGTTAATGGTAAACTCCAATACCACTGAATTTTGAGCTTGGAGGAGGAAGCAGATAAGCTAAGGACTTTCTCTTTAGTTTTTCTGTGTCCTAGATGGAAAATATTGAAGAAAATACTAAGTTTGATGCTCTAAATATCAGTGTTGAAGGGATATACCCTTCAGCTATAGACTGCAAAATTCCTTAAGGCTTGAGGGACTCAGGAAGAGCCGAGGCAAATTGGCTAAATCTATGAAGTCAGCGCACAAAAATGAGTCGTGCAGAATCTTTAGGGGACTGCTTTAATTCAGGAGTAAATTAGTCTTAGGCCAATGTAGCTTAACTGAATAACAAGCTACAGGGAGCTTTGCTGTTGAATTACAGCATCCACTGACAGCTTCAAGACAATTAAATGTGTTCATATTGAAGTCAGACATTAGTTGATTTGCCTTAACTTCTCAACATCTCCATGCAGACTTGGCATTAGAGACAGATAAGCTGTCCCAAGCAATTCATTTGATATTGGGGATCCAGAACAAAACAAATTTCAATAGCCCCTTTGCTCTGAGGAAAATATTATACCGCAATTATTGCTGACTGATCTTGTCAGAGTATCAGTTGCCCTGCCTGTGTTTGGACACCATTGTTTTCCTGTGCAGTTGTTGGAGGGTCCACAGCTAGTGAAGATGGCTTTCTGTTAGAGTCACTTTGTACACGCATATGCTCCAATATTGGGGAATAAAACATACCTAAGGCAGAGGTACCATATACTTGCAATGACTTCTAGAAATATTAAAAGAAATGTATTCACAAGTTCTCTTTCTGTTTGGCAACTTGCTGCCTTACTTACATTTGGCTACTATGGTGTAGGGCTAACTCAAAGATGAGAAAGAGGGATCTGCGGTTTTTGTTTGGTTGTAACGGTAGAACAGAGTATGTTGGGAGCATAGGAATGGCAAGCCATCTTGGGAGAAACTCATTTTGTCTTAAAGAGGCCTATGCACAGTGTGAAAATAGGAGCTCATAACCGTATGTTCAGATTGTGCCCTGAAGAATGTTTTAAAATATGTTTGCCAGCCTTACTTGTATTACATTCGTTTAATTTGACTTTATTCCTAAGTGCACATATAAGGTTAAAAAGCTATTAATTAAAGTTTATAATTGACAAACTGTGAGTTAGCTGATAGAATCTCCATACTAAACAACATTAGATTTGTTCAAGTCATTTGCACAGCGAAAACCTCTGCATGTGTATGGATTTTAAAAATAACTGTAGGTTCTAGCTCTACCAGGCCAGCAGAGAAAGTAAGTGATCAACTTGAAGTCTTTATTGGAAGTAGTCATGTGCTAGCCTCAAAGTGGGTGTGTTTGTTCAAGTATGCTAGCTGATCTCAGTTTTTTTCATATGATACATATATTCTGAAAGCATATATTCTGAAACTGTCAAGATTGAAGTTTTAAAGAACTGATTATCTCATCTGACTTGTGCAATTCCATATTTATGCTTCTAAATAAGCAGCTACTTTTTCCAAAGTGCTTAATGCCTGGAAGCCCTTGCTGAATGTGCTGGATGCACCGAACTTCTAGTAACATATGGATTTAGCAGAGCAAATTTAGATACCAGTTTTGAAACTGTTGGCCAGAGGACCTGTGGGTCAACATGAGCTTAGAAATTCCAGATAAATGGTGTCATATTTCTGCCAAAAACATTATTTTAAAAAGTTGTATAATTGTAGTGTATAGTATTTATATGAAAGGAAAACATACAGGTATCTGTAGGAAGACAGGAGCTGCTGAAGAAATCAAGTAAGTTGTTCACATACTGTGTTACCTCTGCTTCTGAAAGTATCAGAAACTTCTGAGCTAGATAAGGAAAGCCTTCTAATGAACAAGTATGGAAAAAACTGGCCATGGAGGAAGCTCCTACCTTACTCTGCCATGGGATAATTGGCCAAGTCTTTGAACAACATAGGTATAGATTTTCTACTGGATTAGAGTTCTGTTTGATGTTGTAATGGATATTCGTACTAGCCATATAAAAGTTCTTCTTTTTTTTTTGTTTTTTTTTTTTTTTTAATAAACTCTTGATCTCAGTGTTACTTTGCAGCAGGTACCATGTGATCTACAGGTTGATTCACACATGAAAGGAATGGCTTAATTTTTCTGAAGTTTTGTGTATGAAGATATTTGGAAATTTGATGTTTAAAGTAATGTAAAAGCAGACAGCAGCACTGAGCAACTAGATGGAGTCAGAAGCATAAATCGCTACAGTATAAATTACTTCTTGGTATTTCGGTTTTGTTTGCTGGTGGGCACGTGTCTCCAATCATTAGCAGAATTCCAGTGGCTTCACCTTGGCTTCAGTCATCACAGAAATATAGAAAATAGTTTATATATGTTTACATATGTGCTAACTCATGCAGTTATGCCTGTGTTTACAAGAAGTGCATTTGGAAAGAGTCAGAATGTACAAGAAATGTTTGAATAATAAGTTTGGGTAATGGTTCAATTTGTTTGGAAAATGTTGGAAGTTAGACTTGTTACCGTTCCCCAAACAGTTCTGCCTCTGGCATGAATAGGATTAGGCCTTTTTACCTGTGCCTGCATTAGTTATCCAAGGAAAATTGCAAATTTCTTGAGTTTACTGAAGCAAGTCATTATAATGCATCTATTGCCACAATTTACCTATCGGTAAGATAGGGTTGATATTTTACAACTCCCTATCAAGCAGGTGGAATTTAATTGATGGGAAGAGCCTTTGTTCTTTTACGTGAAGGCCTTTCAGATCTGTCAGTCCCAGCGTGTCTGGGACTCGCTCATTCGGTCAGCCTCTGCGTTGCGCTTCCCAGCCGTGCCATTTGCGGTGCAGCACAGCAGCTTCTCCTCTGCTGTGGGACTCCACCTTCCACATGCGTCTGACCACCCTGCTGGCCAGCTGTGTCTTCCGCACGTGATCGTGGGAATCAGGTAGAGATCGTGGTGCTTGGCATTATCTGTAAGGCTTCTTATCGCCAAGTGAGCAGAAGGAGATCTGCAGAGGATGCCAGGCATCCTCTGTGGTTACGGCCCAGATAATGGGAACTCCTGTGTGAGCCGCTGTGTGAAGCCCCACGCATTGGGCCAGCTGAGGTATCTGTTTTCTAGGCAGGCAAAAGGCTATGAAATCTGATTTGGGAAAAAGAATCTCTAAAGTCCTCTTCTGCGATACTTGCTACCTCATCTATTGAGCTACATGAGCCACTCGGATACGTCGCAGCTCCCAGCCCTGCCCGTGTGAGGGTTCTTACCTGACCACACGATAAGCATCTTTCCTCGGATAATTGTCCCGGTCATCTCAATAGCACTTAAGGCAAGTCATGTGACGAGCGGCAACTTGTTCTGCCTGTGGTGGTAAACCGGCCTGCTCCGCTCCCAGCAGCTGCTGCTGAAACACCGTCGATGTCAGGATCTGATCTTTCTGTTCAAGACTGGGGAGGAGGCCCCAGGCCACACGGGGCAGGGGACATGGGGCAGGTGAGCAGGGAGTGGGCTGGAGGGGTGAGAGGATGGGGCTGGGCCCTGGTTCTGTGGAGGAGAGGAAAGCAGGGAGGGGATGAAGCTGGGAGCAGTTCCGTGGGGTGGGCTGTGATAGAAGGGCGTGGAAAGCGAATTGTGTAAATGGTGGTTTAAGTAGAATCTGTCTTAGAAGGGTGGGCAGGTGAGGCAGTGGAGAGAAATCTGTTTTGAAGGACACGAAGAAACAACATGGGCATGCTGCCACCTGTGCACATTCGGGGTTCGTCACAGAACTGTGAGATGTTGTTGCCAATGCGTTGGTACCGTAAGAGACTGCTTTTGGAAAAGATTGAAAATATTAAAACTAAATATAGTTGAGGCCCACTCCTTGTTGGATTTTCTGTTCTTCCTTCTTAATATAGTAGTCCAGTCTTGATGAATGTGTTATTAACAAAATCATGCTTGAATACTCTTGTGCCCTGGGTGCAATTGATTTTCAGCACTCTACCTTTGCTTCTTCTTTCATGGTGTTTCCTACCTTTTGTTCGTTTTTATTCCCCTGATAGGGAGCAGATGACAATAAATTGTTAAATTTACTGCTGCCACTTTGCTGTGAGTTGGTGCTGGAATCAGACTGGTTGAAAGGCCTAGCAGGTACCGGCTTTGTTAGTCTCAGGACGTGGTGCATTTACTTGTAAGCATGTAGCACTTGCTGAAACCTAATGGACTGATAGGCATGGTGTAATGAGGCTATCTTGAAGGATCGTAAGAGACACTGCCACTTACTTCTGGCATAGATTACTTGTTCAACTACGTGTCTTACTGAAATCCAAGCACAAAGACAATCCCTTTCTGGGCTGAAATTTTGTCTTGCTGAGATATAATTTTGTACCGCTATGTAACTCTTGTCCTTCATATGCATCTTTTTTTCTTGGGGGGGAGGGGATTTTCCTTTAGTCCTTGTCAGTGATTTTAGCCATTCTAGAACCTTCAAAAAAGGAAAAGGATTAAGGTACACACGTAGTCTTCTTCCCTGTCCAAAAGAGGATAGACTGTATGTTTTGTTATTCCTGATAAGTATTTGTCCAGACTGTTAAGCTATGAGTCCCGCTTCAAGTGATCTATTCTAGTACCTCATTATTCTTACCCTTAGACTTTCCTGTTGCCTAACCTGAATCTTCCTTACTACAGTTTACTTCACCTACGTCTTTGGCAATTATTGCCATTCCTTTTGCAGCAGCTTTTTACGTACTGTAAATCTGGGTAACGTAGTCATTTCTGGCAGTAATTCCATTCTGTTTATGGTATCTGCATTTATGATCATTCATGCTCTTTCCTGGATGATCCTCAGCTGTTTCTTGAACAGCTCTGTCCATAACTGGACAGTTTGCATCTTGAAACTTCCCAAAACTGAGTAGAGCTTCCTGTGTCCTGAGGGCTGCATGTCTGCTTATGTAAAGACCAAAATGATGATTGACCCATTGCTTCACCCAGATACTGCAAAATTACATCAAGCTTACAATTCACCATAACCCTAGATCCTTTTCTGAAAAACTGCTACCTTCTCAGTCATGCCCCATCTCATGTTTATGTTGTTAATTGTTTCTGCCTAGGCACAGTACTTTGCCCATATTCCTGTTGAATCTCATCCAGTGCCTCTAGACCATTTCTTTTATTGCCAAGGTCATTTTGAATTTTATTCAGTCATTCATTGCCTTTCCAGGTTCATGTTGTCTGCAAGCTTAATAAACATGTTTTCTATTCCATCATCTAGGTTATTAATGAAAAAGTCAAATAGAACAAAACTCAGGGCAGCAACCCATTTGTTGTAGTCTTGTATTTTGATAATTACTGTGCAGATTCCCTTATCTAAAAAGTTTTGTATCTGTGTGATACCAAGACTATGCTTGCTTTGTTCCAGGCTTGCGTATAAGAATATTATATAAAACTGTCAAAGGCCAAAATAAAGTCAGGGTACATGAATGACACTTGCTGCTTACTACAAGGTTTCTTATCCTGTTGTGGAAGGAAATTAGGTTGTTTTGACATGATTTGTTCTTAAATCAACGTTGATTGCTACTCATCTTTTATAGTTAGGTGCTTATAAGCTCTTTCGATTCATTGTTCAAAAATTTTTCTGGGAATTAAGCATAAGTTCACTTGTCAAGAATTCCCTTGTTCTTTCTTTTCTCCTTTTCTCTCACTTTTCATGGTAGGTACTATATTTTTTCTTCCAGGCTTTTCTTGTCTTCCACAAAATCTCAAAGACTCTTTCAGACAGTTCTTTATGGATACTGGGATGAAATTCATCAGGCCCAAATGACTTCAAAAATATCTAACTTAGCTAAGTACTCTCTAATCTGTTTGCTCTTCTGGAGTAAGACCATATACCTCTTCATGAGTATTGAGCGAATTATCGATGTCTCTCCACTGGAAATTTTGAATGAAAGGTGACACAAAAAAGGTGTCACTTCAGCCTACTCACATCATCTGTCAGTTTTACTGATCTGTCACTGATTTACAGATCCACATTTTCCTTCATCTTCCTAATGTACTAACAGAATGGTTTCTTGTTACTCTTGGTATCCCTTGTTAGTTTTGTGCTTTGTGCTTTGAGCATAATGATTTTGCTCCTTCATATTTGTACTATTTTTATACTTATTGTCATATATTCTGATATCATTCTCTTTTCTTTGGGCTTTTTTTTCCTGTCTTGATAGCAGTAAAGAACTCGTAATTTAGTGATGTTTAAAACCCTCCTATTCTCCTTCGTTCCTCTTTATTGGGCTGATTTGTGCTCATGATTTTATTATAATTTTTTGGAAGAATGGTTATGTCTCCGTAAGTTCCTTCGTCCTGTAATCTCTCCCTGAGACTTCACTCAACAACATTAATCTCTCTGTTGCACTCTTACCCACTCAGGGTGTTTGTCCATACAGGCTAGAGCCCAATCTAGAAAATATGTCCATTTGGGCTTTCATTTACTTTCCAAATAAAAGAAAAAAAAATTGTCACCAGTGCATTCCATGAAGTTTCTGGAAAGCTGTGATCTGCTGTTTTCTTTTCTCCACAGAATGTACATAATTAATCCCCATTTTCACCGACACTGTGTCGGTGCACTGCGTCATGCAGACACTTTGGCTTATCTGACTAAATTGTTTTGAAAAGCCAGACTCATCTTCCTATTTGGTAGTTTGTGGTATTTCCCATCTTGGTGGAGCCTGGGTTCTTTTGCCTTTAATCACCTGTGGTTTTTCAGGAGGTTTGATGCTTTGCACATTCTGGACCTCAGAGCATGCTTGTGCATTCTCAGTTTTACAAGGCAATATGCCTTTCCTTTTTTTCCTCTTCTGTATCCTTCTCACACAGGTTATATACCCTTTTATGTTAATATTACTGCCATGTGAGTTAGTCCATCTGTTTTCTGTCATACTAATGAAGCCTCAATCTTGATGATGTGTTAAAGTTTCTAGTTTATTTTTCTGTTCACCAAACTTCTTGTGTTATTATACAGACATAGAAGATGCTTGTCTAAAAGACATTCTTTTCCTATTTGATTCCCCTCTCCAGAAAGGTATTGTCTGTCTCTCTCACCTACTCTTTGAAGTTCCCAACCAAGCTACTGTTGTTAATGCCTAGCATTTAGATTTTTTTTCACCTGCCCATCTTTAGTCCTCGTTAAAAGACTTCCATTAACTTAGCAAATTGTTGCTCAGACATCCTTCTCCTTTCTTATGAGGTGAACTGCCCGCTTGCCATGGTAGCATTTCTCGTGGTCGAGGAAGTCAAATCCGTCCGTAGAGATGCCATCAGGATCAGCGTGTGATGCGATTATCTTTAGCATTTGCGTCCTTGCCTGATCCATGCCTCTGCTGTGAGGACTGGGAGGAACACTGATTCCTTCACCACTGCTTCTAGGAAATTGTAGTCACTTTTGACCTTTGATGTGCCTAAAGTGTTTTGTAGATATTTATGTATTCTTTATACCCTCTCTGTTGTGTTGTGCCCTCTTCCTGTGTTGCTTCTCTGAGCTGGAGTGTCCACGAAACGATCCTGTCCTCACTGGAAAATCACTTAATTCCATTGTAATCTGTACTTAAAGACTTAAAAATTGGTTTATAGTATCAATATATCGTATTTCTTTTCCTACACTTTTAGCTTCCATTTCTTTCTTTTTTTTATTCTTTCTTCTTCTTTTTAATTATTTCTTCCTCTTAGTTTGCAAGTTCCTTGCAGCAAGGATTTGTTCTCTCATGTCAGCTATGTCTTAATAGACTTGCTGTTTTTCTCTCAGTTTTCCTTGTACATAATTTGCTTTTCTTGGTAGGTCTTTTGGAAGTTTTGCAGATCAGTGCCATTGCAACCATATGGTTCCCCATAATTGTCCTCTAAAAATAAACTTTGTCCAATTTTTGTCCCAGCTTTGTGCGAGTCTATCTTTGTTCATGCTCATTTGCTGTTTCAGCCTGTTGTGAACCAGGTGGAGGTTGAAAGGTCTTTCCTTAACCTTAGTTAGTTAGTTAATAGCAATTTCAGAGTGTTTGAACTGTACATCTTAAGGCAGTGACAGATTTCCATAGTATTGAACTTGTCGTGTTGCCACCAATGTTTGCAGACTTGCTTGGGAGGAAATTTTCTACGCAGCAGATATTCAGTAGCCCTTGGCTTAGTACTTGGAAAGATGGAAGGACATCTGAACATGAATCTGCAAATTTTTCCTTTTGTTTGTTTCCTTTGTGTTTTTAACAACAAATCATTGGAAAAATCCTGAGAAGATAATATTTAAAGTATCTATACAATCTAGTTTCTTACATTAGTTTGTTCAGAGACCAACCTCTTAGAATGATAGTTGGTTACAGGTTACTTAACTTCAGTCATCTTAGAGGAAAATGCAGTCAAGACAGCAATTTAATCTTCCTCTGTTATCAGTGGAGAGGAGGAGAAATACCCCTACAGAGCTATTCATCCTAAATATATTAGAGTTTTAGGATGGGATTAATGGCTCTCTGGAGATGATTATGGTGGCTTCAGTTAGTTACCTAACTTTTAGGAAGTTAATAGTTAGATTATATGCATCTTAGTCACACGCCTGATCAGATTTATCTGAAGTATATTTCCTCTGTTCAAGTACACAACACAGAAAGCTACCATGGTTTGTCTTATTTTGGAGAGATTTTGTATGTCAGAGTTTTCCAGAGTTTGGAAGGGTTATATACATTTTAAAACATCTCATTTTTTTAAACCTCGCTTTATCTCCTTACCTTTTTGAAGGTAACCCACTTCTTAATTTGGTTTGTGGTGAAGAAACTGTTCAGATTCTTCATCTTAGTGTGGCTTCTTTTTGATGGGGCAACAATTTGCTCTCCAGCATTGCAAGTAAATACTGTTCCATGTTACCTTCCTCACAGGTGACATGAAGATTAGTTAATGTTTGCACATAGTTTTGAGTGTATCAAACTCTCCATAAGTTATTCCTGTAGGTGAATATTTTTGCTTGTATTTTGGAGCATGTCATGATGCAGCCACTAAAAATAAATGATCCTGGACAACAGATTAGACATATTTGTTGTTTTTTGGGGAAGAGATAATGTCATTTTGGTGTTGCACAAGCTTTCCTCTTTATCTCTGTACAGCCGTAAGGTGTCCGTGACAGTATTATTCTGGCCACTCTGTTGCCAAAAAGTTGTCAAGAAATTAGTCGAGGATTCAGAGAAGAGCAACAGAAGTTAAGAGGCTGAAGAGATTGAAATATGAGCAAAGATTACAAGAATTTAATATGTACAGTTTGGACTAAACGATGACTAAGACATATGATAACAATCTACAAGTATTTGAAGGGTGTAAAATATTAAGACAAAAAAAAAAAAAAAGGATTATTTTAAGATGTTCAAAGGGGTAAAACTCAGCAAGGAAAAATTTCAGTGCAAACCACAAAAACTTCCTGAGAACCACACATGCTAGATTCATGGAACGGAGTCTACAAGAAGGTGGTAAAAAGCCTACAATGTCATGTCGCCCTGGGATCACACATGCAAGCACTCTGGTCTGACTGGACAGCTGGGTTCGCCTGCTCCCGAAGTTGTGCTTTCCTGAGGGCTCCTGAAGAGAGAGCTGCAGCACCGAGGGTTCGTTGTGGTAGCAGCAGCCTGCCTGCAGCTGCTATTTTTGTGGAGCAGCCCTTTTCCATCATATGGCTGTACGTGTACCCATCCGTTTGATAAGCGTAGGCAGAATCAAGCTATCACCAATGGAATAATTAATCTAATTTTCAGCTCGCTCCCTGCTGAGGTGTGAGAAGTGCCCAGGGAAGAGGGTGGCTGAGAGGACACTGCAGGAATTGGTCTGCTGGTGACGGTTTGCCCTTGGCAGCTGTCTTCCCACGCATTCTCCTGACCTGGAAGCAGAGCAGTTTCACAGGTAATACAACTGTGTGCCTGTAGGAAATTTGGACGTGTAGTTGTCAGAAGGACTTGCATCCTTCTAATATTGGACAAAAACAAATGGCCCATCCAGGAAGGAAACTGAACATCACTAAACAGAGCAGTTCTTACGAAACAAGACTCAAGGAAAAGTAATGAAGAATAGCATTTATAGTATCCTGTCAAAGGATTGGAATGACATCTTAGGTGTTTTCCTTTTCCTTTTCCACTCTTCTTTCATTTCTATAATTTGGTGCAATCGCATTAAAAACTGTTTTCATGTAGATTTTTTTCTCACGACTTCAGAACCCTCAACACCTATTTGTTCATTCTGATAAAGGCTGTGGGTTTACACTGTAGGCTTATTTTAATTAGGAGGTCATTTATCATCCTAGTGAATTGTAGTGCACTAGTTTAAGCCTAAAAATATTTAACTATCCTGAGCACTGATTAATTTGGATGGTATTTTTGCTTAATAGGGACATCTTTACTGTTTACAGCTCGTTTTGCACTCTTAATAGATATAGACAGGAGGAGTGAGGACTACAGCTCTTGCTCCCCCTTCTGCCCTCTGTTCCTCATTTTTATTTTTGTGTGTGCAAAACCATCATGCATGCCAGCTTGGGAAGCTGGCATCCCTCCTGTTAAGACCAAACTTGCTCTCTGTTGCAGTATAAATAGTGCTTGCTTCCAACTTCAGAGCAGTACCCGTGTTGCATGCGTTCTGTAGCTGACTGAGAAGCAATAGCTGTACTAAAGGGTTTTCCATGTATATAAGGGTTTTATATTTGTGCTTTTAGATTTGCTGGACAACTCTGATCACACATCTGGGGATAGGCCTTAAAGCTTTTGTGATATTAGGGGGCTGGAATATTTCACTTCTGGAGCAGCTCAGCTTAAGAAGGTCCTACTTCACTGGCATGTACAGAAGAAAGAAAACCAAATGCCATTCTTTAAAATACTCCAGATATAAACCTGGGAGCACTCCCAGCTTTGGTAATCCTACATTGTCTGTAAATCACTGGAAGCAGAGGGGGAAATTGCACCAGGTGAACCAGATGTATTTGGAAATGTCATTTAGTTTGCTAGTCTGTGGTTTTTGATTTGATAAAAGCACTTTGTTCTGCTTTGTAAAAGTACCTGGCTGGGCAAAACCAGAGACCAGTTGGTCAGACAGAGGCCACAGAGGAAGACGGTCGGGGAGGCTTTAGAGGGCGGCCAATTTTTGATTATAGGAAAAAAGAGCCACTACAGACTTTGCTGGCAGCATGTGAAGTTTCGCCATGACCAATTAGTCCTTGGGCTTTTGAAAAATGTTCTTTTAAAGTTACACGACAGAAAGCAATAGCTGTTTTCCCTAGACTTACTAGAACTGTTATCTTCCCAATTGAAAATGCTGGGCTGTCTGCCCCAGTCATCCCCTTGGGAAGTGCCTTTCCCATCCTTGCCTCTCTGGCACACATGGCCGGCTAGAGGCTAAACCCCAAAGAATGAGAATTATTTTATCCTTTTGTCTGTTGCATTTCATTTTCAGAGTTTGGATGGTCTGCTTCTGCAACATCGGCCGCTGTTAGCTTCAGTAGGCAGGCTGGATGCACTCGAGCAAGTGTTGCAGAGAGGGATGCTGGGTTTTAGGGTTGTGCTGTGTTGCTACAGATCAAGTCACCTCAGTGGGTAAACAGTCCAAAAATAAAAACAGCAAATGATACAAAAAGGAATCCAGTTATATTTTTATATCTCATTAAGTTTCGCTCCTCCTTGTGGTTTTATTGGCAGAGATATCAGGGGAGTGTACATCTCCATCTGAGAAGAGGTGAAAAGATTTGCACTGGTTGTGTGGGTGGACGCTTTTTTCTTTTTTTTTTTTTTTGCTATGGGGATTAAGTGGGAAGGGGTTTAGGCTCTCCCACACCTGTCTCATTTGTGGTTATCCTTATTTTATCATGTATAGAAAACATCTGTTGATTTAAGACTAGTTACTAGTATCCTGCCCAGGGGTTCTTTATTTAGATACTCAGCTAGAAGAGCTGCTGTCCCAAGCTGTCATTTAACAGAGCAGATTGCTTACTATTGCTGTGAGCCAAAGGTATAGGGTATAGGTGGGTGGACTCGTTTCTGAACCCTGAACTTTTCCTGTGTGGTAGTGACCGACGAGTGGGGTGGAAAAAAGGCAAGGTTCCACAACTACCGGCTTTGGCTCAACGCGTGTCTATCCCCAGAGCTGTGCGTGAGCTTGGTCTATGCCTGCAGAATACTGGCGACAAGAGTCGGCCTTTTTAGTCCCTGCTGTTTAATGTGCGCTTAATAACTAATTTATACTGTTATCTATTGTTATTCTGGGGGGTCCTTGACTGCCTACCCCTAGTCTGCAGGGAATGGCTAAGACATGGCTAGTGGATTGTGTTGGAATGTGACCTGCACTTTCCATCCAAACACCCAGTGCAGCCCAGGCCAGGAGAGGCAGTGGCAAAGATTATTGCAGGCCTTTGGTTTTCATACATATAGATCCACTGAGAAATTCCCTACCGTGTGGTGGTTTTTTTTCCCTAGCTTTGTGCTGGGATCCTCCAGCATGCTCAGCACCTATGCGGTTAATGGCTTTTCTGGAAATGAATTACGGCTGCCAGGAATGCTAAAGCCCTATCCCAGGTATGTTCCCACATCACATTTAAGTTTATGCTCATGTTATGGTCCAGTCAACTTTTTTGGCTTTAAGTTGGAATGGCAAACCTTTTTCTTAGGTTCATCTGTAGTAAATGTTTTAGTTCTGTCAGATTTTGATCGTGAAAACAGTTGTTTTTCAGGCAAAAGCTATGGGTTTGATAGAATGGGAGTTATTATGACTCTTTTTATAGCCATAATCCTGTGCTGTAAGAATTCTGTTTGTCTCATGTCCCCTACTTAGGATTTCTGTGTAGTTATTTATACCATACTTACTGGATCTGGGATGCATGCAGTAAGGGGCATGACTCCCCAGTGTGGATCTGCAAACATGACGATGCATGGAAAACTTCAGTTAGTATTTAATGAATTTCTTCATGTATTCAATATGAGGACACATTGCTTAGAATACAAGCCGTGGCAAGTAGAAGTATCGACTGTTTTGTTGTTTTTGTTGTTTTTGTTTTTAACTACTTAAAGCACTGAACTTAAGCACACTTGAACTAGTAGCTAGAGAAAAACGTGATTTTCTTGAAGTCTTGTAAGATGGCCTTGCAAAGGCCAAAGAATGAGCTATTCCCAGTGAAAGAGTTAAAAAAAAAGTCTTAATTAAAGAAGTCCTTTAGTATGAGTTGTGTCTATTCTTTCTCTGAAAACACCAGTGTTTCTATCCCTTCACTAAAGGTCTCTTTGTACAGTAGACAAAGATCCATAAGGAAAACAAAAGACGTTGCATCTGGGAATTAAAGCAGGATTTTTTTCTTTGTTCCAAGTAACCTATACTGTTAATTCTAAAAATGAAATTGAATATTTTTCTAAAAACTTAGTATGCAGCTCATGCATTTCCGTGGAATGTCCTTAACCATTCACTGACTCACTCCCTATTCATTTATAGTTAATATATGGCACTTTTATTGTGGTTTCTAAAGTATGGAGGTTATGTGAGTCAGATGCAATTTAGAATAGAGATTATCTTTAAATAATCAAAAACATACTTTGCCAAAAATATTTTTTAAAAAAAGGAAAGAAAGCATTCAGTGTTCTCAAAATGTGGAGTGCTTTTAAAAAAGATTTATTTTCAATAAATAAGGGGGAAGAAATGTTATGTAAACCTAAGTGCTTAACAGACATCCGTTTACTTCCTTCAAGGAGACAAGGGGTTTTAAGATTTTCAGAGCTCATGAGAAAGGCACATCCTTGAGTACTTGCACCAAGGACGTGATGGAAGCATTTTTCCTTGAAAATTTTCAGCATGAACACATAAGGTTAGAGGTGGCATGAATGATAACTTTCTTGAAGATTTTAATCAAGGACATTTTGGAGAATGTGGGTGTTTGGATCTCTCCTTAAAAATAGGGAAAACAAACAAACAAACAAAAACAAACAAATGGAAAAAGAAATACCTCCCTGTGTACCCTTTCTTTTTTTCACTTCTTCCTTCTCCTTCTTAAGTTGATTATGGTTCTCCTAAAGTTTTTCATTAATGATAGTATTAGTAAGGGCAATTGTTAGTTTTTTTGCTGTGACTTTGAAGTCCCTTTGTTGTGACAGCTGTTAGGCTGGCATTTCCTAGACATCAGTGGTATATTATGATAGCTTGCCTGTTTCCCTTCTTTTTGAGGGATTTTCTCAGAAAGGATAGCAAACTGGTAGACTCAGATTCCTGCCTGTATTAAAAAAAGCAGAAGGTGGATCATATTAGGCTATAGTTGGGAGAAATGTGTGGATCTAAAGAATTATCAGGTTTATTGTAACATAGTCAGCAGCGTGATCTATGGACAGACTCAAAAAGATCTCAAAGTTAGAAACTTGCATTCGTCCTTTTGCTAATTTTTTTTTTTAAAGAGTTTGGTGCAGCAAAAAATGCTGCAGGCCTGTCAAGTTGATACCAACATAAGTAGAGGCCACGTTATAATAAATGCATATTTTTGCTTTCATAAAAAACATACCTAAAAAATCCAAACAGCCTTGCACAGAAGTAATTTCAACAATGAGTTAAGCCTCATATTTTTCAATTACAACAGGGCTTTTTTCCTCTGCTGATCTTTTTTTTTTTTTTTTTTTAATAACCAAAGGAACAAATATGTCTTGGTTTTGAGCTTTAATCTGGTGCTTTGTGTACTCTGATGACCTCCTAATCACACTCTCTGTGACATGTCAATCTACTGCAATGGAAAGTGGGTGATTTGGGCTGTCATGAAAGTGGTGATATGCTCATATATCCTGTGCACTTAGGACAGAAAAGTTCAAAGAAATGCATTAACCAACCAAATGAAATGTTACGGGAACCCATAATTCAGCTACCAAGTGTCTCTCTCCCAGTTCATGAGTGGTTCTTTATCTGTGTTGTGACTTTAAATGTGAGCACCAGGTGCGAAGATTTCTGTTTATCTTTATTTAAGCAAAAACAAACACAAAAAAATTCAGAGCTGATGCAGATGATGAAATGTAAAGATGTGCGATGGGTTTAGTAAATAGTCACAGTGCATATGTCTAAACAAGGAAGGAGATTGTAGAATGTGGTATTAGTTTATAATGCTCTCCTTTCATTACTATATAACCATCTGCCTCTCTGGCATGTTCCTTAAAATCTTACACTTCAGTTTGTAACCTTCAACACTGCAGTAGTGTTTCCTCTGCTGAGTTAGTGGAATCATCTAGATCACAAGGTAAATGCTGTCAACATCTACAGCAAATTATTATTCATCAAAACTAAAAGGTAGGACTGACCTTTTTTATCAAATGAAGAGACCTGTCTAGTATGTAATTTGAGAGGCATGATGTGAATGTGAGTCTTGGGGCGAGGATGTACTCCTCTTGGCACCGATATGACTTCCTCTGTGGTCTTAGATGCATTACCCAACTGTTCTGCATGGAATCTCCCATCTGTAATGTGTAGATAATGCCACTTGCCTCCCTGGTGAGGATTACGATGGTTAGTTAACGTTTGTTAAGTTCTGTGAAATGCAAAGTGTTGTATTAAACATAAATAAATGGATAAAAAATGTGTCACCATTTGATGTCCTCAATAAATGGAAGACTGTGTAATTGAACACCTTTACCTTCATAATCCAGCACCTTTTATGTTATAGTTCAGTGAGTTGGACGTAAAAATATGACGTTGCGGAACTGTGCTTGTTTGAGGAAAGCATGGTCCAACATCTTAAATACACCTTTCTGGTTTTCCCCAAGGCACATTGTCATCATTTAACACTTATTACTAAACCTTTCTTCTGAAAGTTTTTTTCTGAGGTTTTCCTTCATTTCAATATGAGCAAATGACTAAGAGATTTAGACTTACAAGGTTGCATCTCAATCCACCCCAATTTGCTAGAAAACCTGGAGCAAGTCAGTTTGGCTCCTGTAGACTGACTCTTGATAAATCCCTTTGGATGTGCCCAATGCTATACTGTACATTGTGATGAAGAATACGGAAACTTGTCCATGGATACAGACTTGAGGCCTTAGGATCTCTGTTTAGCATTTGTCATCCATAAATTGGTACAAGGATCAGAACAGATTCATGATCTGATATGTACTTGTAAAACATACAAACATATCATTGGCATCATTAATCATTGGCATGTCTCAGTGAATGTGTGATGGTGGTTTTAAAAGTGGTGAATATTTCTTTTGATGAATGGTCTTGGACAAAGGGTTAAAAGATCAGGAGGTAGAAACTCAGGTTAGTGGGTCTCTTTTTTTATTATAGATGGTTTTTGAAGAAAAGGAACTTGCAGCTCCTTGCTTAGGCCGTTCTTGACTTGTGGTGTGGATACTTTGAGGGTACAAACCACAGAGGAAGTTGGGATAAAATAGATACTTAAAAAGAGATTAAGGGATTTACCTCAGTGCCTCTACGGACTGTGATTTAAAGGGAGAAGAGACCACTTTTTCATATTGCAGCTACTTTTATTAGCTTCAAGTTTTAACCTCTTGGAAGTATGCTCACATCTTTCTATCAGCCACTTTGGGGAGTTAATCCAGATCAGTCAACAGAACTGTACATAGCACTTGATTTCTTGTTAATTTTAAAAACTTTCAGTGTCTTCTCTGACCACTGTAACTCCCTAGTCTTTTGGCATAGATGGTATTGATGAGCAAGGGTAATAGATAACTATATTTAAACTCCATTTTCCAGAGATAAAAAAATTGAAAGTTGGGTTGTGGAGGGAAGAAGGCATTACATAAACCACAACTGAGTACAGAATGATGACTCCAGTTCAAAAGACTCTTAAAACTTCTCTTTGTGTTTAGTTAATTTTTTTCCCCTGTAGAGGTTTATCTGGGACAGAAGCTGAACTTTGTCTTCCTTTGCTTTGCCAGAGATGATCAGTGGGGACACACCATTGTTAGTCTCTACAAGTTCGCTGGCATCCTCAGAATTGTACAATCACAGTGGTGTATTCACTCAGTGGTGTATTTTTATAGAAGTTTTTGATCTTTACTGGTAACTGAATTCTGTGTGACAGATAGATCGAGGATGGCATGATATTGGGCAGTTGAGATGGAAAGCTCAGTACCGTTACCAGTTTCAGTAAATGGAGGTTTTTTCAGCAGTCCCAGAAGAACAATATTATCTGCCAGTTAGTAAATGTTTGTGTTTGAAAGGGTTTTCTCAGTTGGCCTATATCACCTATATCTGTCTATACTGTATAAGAAACACCTTTGACCTCCTTAAGTTTTCTCTCCCAAAAGCTTGATTCTAGAATTGTTCTCAATTTGTGCACATTTATTTTACCTTTTTCAAATGTCAGCTCAGTATTTCAATAATAGATTCAATCATGCCTGAAGTTCTTACAATCCATTTTCAGTAGCAGATCATCCAATTAGGAGATAATGCCCTCTGCATTTCTGTGAGGCTTGATTTATCTTAGGATCAGAAATACCCCAAATCACTTCTGAAAGTGAGTTGTTGATGCCCAAGTAACTTTTTTGGTTTTTAAGTCAAATTTTGGAAAGTGTATATTGCGGCTGATTTGTTCTCCTAAATGAGAGAGGGCGAGGAGGTGAGTTCGTACATCTGACTCCTGGTCATCCATGCAGTTCATTTGCTAGCTCTCCCTGTGGCTCTACTTTGCACTTTCTCAACTAATTCTGTCCAAGACTAGTCTGCTGTAAAGAGAAAGGTTAGCTCTGCACAGTGTGGATTTGAGCTACTGTTTGTCATGTAAGCTTAGAAATCAGGATTGGTCTTGTGGTTTTTTTTTTTTGGTTTAAAACTCTTTTATGTTGTTGTGTAGACATTGCCTCTGTAACCCAAAACTAATCGCCTGATGCAGAGGAGTGACATAGTCCCCATGTCTTCACGTAGTTTCAGTTAAGAATGGGATAGACTGGGTTGATGACACTAAAGATCCCATTGAAGTGAAAATAATAATTAGTTCTTTTCTGTGCCAAATGTGAATTTGGAATTGGCATTCTCATGCACTTTTTTTTGTTGTTGTTGTGTTCCTTCATCAAGAAGGCATAACAGCAGCAAATCTCATTGACTTTAAAGACACCTGCGAGCACATTCATTTTGATGTTACTGAGGCATTCTGCCACCATTTTGGATTCTCCACTGAAGTTAAATGAAGACTTGAAGACTTCTCTGATAGCTGTAAAGGGTATACTGCACTAGTGAGTTTGTGATCAAACGGAAGCTCTACTTTCCTCTATGGAGTCTCTGACTACAGCATCAGTCAGGACAAAATAGATGGCCAAATAATCAGATACTTGCTGTCAGCCTGCCCCCATTGTCTGCAATGATTTATGCTTGCTGAGAATCTACCTGGTAAGGCTGAATCAAAATGTGAGGTTTCTGTGCTGGCCCATGCGCATCACTTTGGTTATGGTCTTGGTCTTGCCTGTGAAAGGGCAAAGAGAATTTGATTGACGCTATGATCATCAAGAAAGAAAGGAGGGTTA
>VXAA01007062.1:434-82635 GCA_013399115.1 Anseranas semipalmata
TGATATTATTCCCCTTTGTTATGCGATATCCCACAGTGCCCGCTAAGTCAGGGAGTTGTCACACTCCTCGCTGGTGCAGCAGGATACAAAATAGCTGGGGGTGGGGAGGAAGACTGGAATGGTTAGGAGGTGGAAGGGAAAGGGCCCTTTTTTTGTGAAAACAGTAGCACCAGCTGCATCCTGCAAGTCGCTAAATTAGCCAGTCAGTTGTTTTTCTTTTAATTTTTGTGTGAATTCAAGAATAGGTTGTGGATGTCTTGGCAACTCATGAATGAGGCTCTTTATGAAAGAATTCACCTTGCAGAGGGGCTGCTGTCAGATGCACAAGCCTCTTTCCATTAATTAAGCTGCAGAACATCCCCTCTTTTTTTTCCCCCCATCCCTCTCAACGCCTGGATAATCAGACCCTGTGTCTTTCCATAACATCTACTGCTGTCTCTCTTGCTCCTCACAGTATTTCACCCACTCTGTTAATTCTGGGCTGCCAGATTATTTTTTTTTTATTGTAGCTTATTGCTGCTAAGTGAGATATTACGCCGACTGAGCTTAGAATGAAGATGAATATTCTGCTCCACTGCAACCAGTAGCATTCTGTATGCATTATTTTCAGCTGAAAGGTGGCCTAAGAGCAAAGTTGGATATTTTCAAAAGCTCATCTGAGAGTTAATCAACTCTCATTGTCTTCCAACGGGAGCTGGGCGTTTAACTTGCATCCACAGTGAGTCATCCCCTCAATTGTCGCTCGCTCACATGCAAGCTCTGCACAGAAGGTGCAGAGGACTTTCGGACATCCTAGAAGTGACCTGCTATTAAAAGTGCATAAACTAAACTGGATGGTGTTAGGGAACGATTATGGATGTAGTTAGGCCAGAACAGACAGTCTGGGTGGCTAGCAGCAGGAACCCAGAGCAGCGACTGCCTCACCTGGCTTTGCTGTGGTCTGAACAAGGTGTGCAACTGCAGCTGAACGGTCTTGAAGTTTTTAGTGGGGATACTCAGGAGTGTATTCATGAAGTTATGAAGCAGTCCCTGCTTCAGGGAATAATACAAAATCCTTTAGAAAACAGTGAAAGGTTTCCACTGACTTTGGTGAGCTCACTATCATACCTTAAGTGTTTGCATGTTTGGGCTTATTTTTCTATTCCTAATGACTGGAATTTTAAATCAACCTTACAAAATTAAGGTATATGGTATTAATGACAAGCTTTTAAAAAACAATCTGTTAATTTTCCTTTTCAGGTAATGCTGAACATTAATTTCCTGCAAATGAAGCAATCCTAAGTAAATCACACAAAATAATTAATCTCGATTAAATTAAAATAATTTGAAGTTAAATAAAGAGCTCATCTGTGGCCTCAGTGCTCTTTCTGGGAAGCAAGGGACACATAAAAGAATCAAAAAGAAAGCAAATATCAAATCACCTAACAGGAATCTATGAATATATGTAATAAACTCCCACATTACATCATAAAAATAACTTTCTCACAAATGCTGTCATTGCAAATGCCAAGACACATAGGAGACCATTGAATTAGTAGTAAAACTGTATAAGCAAATGAGATGTTTTACATTGGAAGTATGCATTTTCTTATTTGGGTGATTGGTAGAATTTTCTAGGTATTATAAATTTATCCATGTATAATACAAGTTTTTCTTATACTAAGAACTGGATGTGGTAGAATTTGAAATACCATTTAAATTGTAAACTTGTGGAGGTAGAAACTCTCTCTTTATGAATGCAGGCAACATCTCAAAGAATGAGCATTCACAATAAACTCAATGTTTTTACTTGCAAATGTTGACTGTAATTTGGTTAAAATGAAAGCAAACAACTTAATACCTATCTGTAAATGGAGAGCATTCAGGAATATAAGAAAAATAAGCCTCTCTTCACTAGCTTTAGGAAAAGTAAGCTTGACTTCTTTCTCTTGTCATCTCCTCTGAAAAATCACTCCCTGAATTCCTGTGCCTACCTGTACCCATCTCAGGAAAGACGGTGGCTGAAGTGATTAAATACAACAGTGGTCAACAGTATCCTCTAAGCATTAAACACATGGTGGTGTCTCTAGTCTTGCTGAAAGCTCCTTGCAGCAGTTTTCATATTTGTTAAATAGGAACGACACCATCCTGTCTCTTGGTGACGCAGAGTCAGAGCTCAGAAATGCTCCTGTCTGTGTAAACGCTGGGGATTATCACAGAGAAGTTCAGCTTGGGAGGGGGTTTCTGGATGTAGAGATAGACCCACTCAATTTCAATTGCTGCACATGTTTTTTTCCCCTATTATAACAATTAACATCTTACAAAAGAATTAGCACTGAGTTTACATGTTGACTCTCTAGACATTGGGTAATTGCTTTAAAAAACTGTAGTCCAGGAAATTACATTTCTCCTTTTGCTTCTAAAATTACAGACTTCTGAGTTCCCAGCTGGCAATGCAAGCAATCAAATTTGAGTCTCTTGAGTGCAGTTGCATGACACACGTGAACAACAATTTCATTTCACAAAGAATTAACCCACAGCCCACCACGTTAACTGGTTCCCATTCCTGCCACAAAGACCATCTGATCAGAGCAGCGTAGCTCCCACTTTGCATAGGTAGCAACGTTCTGGTCAAGGAACATCAAACCTTCTCAGAGCCCTACCATAACAAAGCTCACTGACAGAGGGAAAGATTTTGGATTAAAACACTGAATTGAAACTCAGAAGCTCTAGCTTTGTTTTCTGTCTTTCTTACAGACTTCCTATCAGTAAGTCACTTAACCTCCCAGAGTTTCATCTTCTCTTCTATCATATAGGGACAATAATACCTCTTTATACTCTAGATTAAAAAGACAGTCAAAGGAAAGTGACACTACCTTCCCCCCCAATCTCAGCTAAGGTATCTAGTCATTGCTGTGATTCTGATCAGTAACAGCATTAACCACTGTTTAAACAGAAAGGCCTACCTCAATTTGGAATTTCTTGATTTTATCTATTTAAAATTCTCTTTTTTTTTTTCTTCTTTGTCTTCTTTTTTAGAGAAGGTAGGAGGAAAGGAGTCATTTGTTTTGGATTGATAATTTAGCTCTTCAAATGCTCCAAGTATAGAATCATAGAAAGGAAGCAGGAGACAGACCCATAGATCCAAATGAGGAAAAGCTGGCAAAATTCACTTCTTTCAGTAGGATCACTCCCCACAATGTGTTCCTTAGAGCTTAGATTTAAAGACGACCTGCAAATGAAAATCCAGAATGAACGCGTAACTCAGTTGTGAGTTTCCCCTCAGTGAGTCACCTTAAAGCAACCTGGGTGGAGGTTCCTCAACACCTGCCCAGCATTTCACAGACTAAAGACCTTGTGCAGTCAGGTGATTTTTCTTCATGTTCAGTCTAAATCTCTCTACCATGGTTTAAGCCACTGCAACCCCAATTATAGTCCCAAATCAGTTCTTCTCCTTTATTAGTGTTTACTGCAAATGGTTATCTAGAGTAAGCAGTTGCCATATTCCTCACCAGTAATCTATTTAGCAACCTGTAGCCACTTGCTGCTCTTATTTTAAATCTGTTTTGAAATATTTTTAGCTGAAAGTTTCCAACAAACACCACCACATTCAGGTGTGTCAGACTGCCATTCACAGGGTTTTGTGCTACAAAATCTAGTCTGGAGAAAGGTTATCCATACATTCAGAAGACTGACTTTACTGGCATACGTACATGTTTGTATTTGAAAATTCAAGACTGACAACCCTTCAAAACCAATTGCCTTCTCTTGGGACAGGAACACGAACCTTTATTTTTCTTTGATCTGAGAACTGACACCACTGTGATCTCCATCACAAGTCTAACAACATTAAGTGTGCTGTTCTTTACAGACAGGACTGATTGCTTGAGTTGAATGACTGTATGCTGACCTTGGGGGAGCTGCAGATTTTTTTTTTTTTTTTAAATTCAACTCCTCCATGTTGTTGGGAAAAAAAACACTTTTAGACATTACATGATCCATATGGACTTAAACAACAGTTGATTTCAGCAGCATCTTACATTTTTCAAACATAGTTTTATGACCTGTTGCAGCTTAGTACAGGATTTGATTTTTTTTTAGATCAAAAGATGTGACAGGCCACAAAATATACAATGAAGAAATAAAACTATCCCCCATATGCACCAAGAAACACCACTACATATCAGATTCCCCTGATAAATGTGTCTGTAGCAAGAGTCCAGAAAATTGGCACTCCAAACTGCACAGATACTTCAAGACTGGCAGCTGTCTGTCAGTGACAAAGGTCCATTGTGTTTTCTCAGCAAAAAGGGTGCTGCATGCAAGGTGCTACTCAACTGACGGGCATCAGAGGGACTGAGGAAGAGCTGCAGCTGGCAAGTTCACCAGGGCTTGTGCCTCCAGCCCGTGGCTCTGCCTCCGCTCTGCCCAGTCCCTGCTGCAGTGCCGAGCTGCACGTGTCCTGTCAGCTGCTCTAGGTGCAAGGCTCCTCTGGCGCATGGGGAGCCTTATGGCTGTATTTAAGAAGGCAGAATTACCTGCCATTGCTAAATAGATTTAAAAACTAGATATACTAAGGTGTTCAGAATCATATGTATAATTTTAAAAAAACATAATGAGGGAGGATCTGAAACTCAGGAGGCCCCAAATGAAATTCAGAGACAGATTCAAGCTCTTTTGACAGAGATAAATGAGTTACATCCATTCATGGAAAGAAAAACAATTTTATGATCATGCAACTGAATTGTTTCTAATTAATTCATGATCAATATTTCATACTGCTGAAGCAAGGTCTGAGACATGCTACAAGAAATCCTTCATGTGCCACATCCTAATGGTAGTATGGGTACTGAGTCACTGTTTCCATTATTAACAAGTTCTCTTGATAGTTTGTAACTCATCTCTTAAATTAATTCTCCTGCTCCCCGACACATATGCATTGTCAGTACAGCACCAACAACCCACAGGCCAGGAGCCTGCTGGGACACATGGGCAGGCAGCAGGGCATGGAGACCCTGAGATCGTGACCAAGGTTAACCGAGAGTCAAGCTCACCATGCAAGCTCATGGTGAGGAGGCAGGTTCTGAGGTCAAGCTGGGGCAGTCCACAGATCAGGATTTGCGCTTGGTCCAGGGATTCCCAGGTAGGTCCAGGGCGATGAGGCAGGGCCAAGGTCAGGCTGAGAAAGCTGGCCCACAAGCTACAGTCTGAATAAAAGAGGCCATGGCCAGGCAGGGGCAGAGCAATAGTAGGGCAGGAAAACAGCACTCTAGCTATATAACCTAGGGCTGAGCTGAACTGGGGCTCCTGGTCTTATGGGCAGGAGCAGGGGTGGAGGGGAGGCCCCAGGTGAGGCTGGTCAGGGCCATCAATGCTTACACACCTCGACATGTGGATGCGCTGTGGTTTCAAGTTGTCTTTATAAACAAATGCCATGAAGAGTGCCATACATTTACCTGCCACATAGAGTAGGACTTCAATGTTATACAAATAATAAGCTGATCCTACAAACCTTTCTATACATCACTGAGATCTTAAAGTTACATCCTGGATAAGGGGATGCTGGGTGCTTGCACTGATGAGGCTATTTCACTACGATGAGCTGCACTAAGTGGGATCAGTTTTTTAATTACTGGAGTGTGTTTACATATTGCACTGCCAGGTAAAAGAAAACCTTCCATGTTGCAAGAATTTGCCATACACAAAAATCCCACTGCCAATATCTATGTACATGAGCAGTTCCAATGAAGTCAATACTCTGTGAAAGTGCTATGTTGGTGGTAACAAGACTAAATTAAAGGGTCTGTGACTTTGTCAGTTTCTTGGAGGTTCACTGGAAAACTCATCCATACAGTTTCAGAACTTTTTAGCAATATCCATTGCCTTTTGATTTATAAGATTGCACATGGAAAAAGTAGCAAATGTGTTTGGCTATGAGAATTCAAATAGTCTTTTGGAAAAACTGTTATTAGAACCAACCTCAAGTCTAGCCAAATATTCCCATTCTTCTTCATTTCAGTTCTTGATATACGCTTTCCTGTTGAAAGGAGAGCTGGAAGAATTGTCCATATTTCCATACTATACTACACTTTTTCTCTATCAGCTGCTGATTTCTGTTTTTTTTTTTTTTAGCCATTTTTCCATTTCAAACATACAAAAAACCCTAACTGTATCTTATACTTCCCATTTTATGCAGTATTTTACAGTTATGTCTTAAAATTCTTCCATAAAGCCAACGCGATCTTATTCTTAAATTAATACAATTATTTTAGGGCAAGATCCTGAAAAGCTGGCATAACATTTAACAATCTAAGAAGGCAACTCTTACATTAAAAAACAAACAACTTCATATCTGTATAAAACTATAGACACGTTCCTACATGCATATGACATACTTTTAGTATAGTGACACATTATTATGGGTTTATATATAGGCTATTAAAATAATGTAAACAAACAAAACAAAGCAGATTACCAGAAAAACTGCAATAACAAGATTCAGACCAAAATTATAATCCCCAAGGAAGCTGAGAACAGAGTCAGAGCATTTACAAGTTCATTCCGCTCCTACAACATTTGTGTTCACTAGTTTATCTACAAAAGAGATTTGGGGGCGGGGGTGAGGTTCTAACGTGCTAAGATTGTTTCTCCAACCAGGCTCAGGCTGGGTCTTGTTTTACTGAAGTGGAAAAGCACCTTTTGCAGCAAGCTCTGAGTCTGAACAAGACTTGCCATGTCCATTCAAACAGCAGCTCTGACAGAAATACCAATCTGACTGTGGGAAAGTCCTTTAGGAGCATGTTGTGCTCTTGAAGTTAAGCAGAACGACCAATGGAAACTGATAGCCCAGTAGAGCTGTTTATCTCTCTCCAGGCCATCCTCCGAAAGGAGCTGACAGTATGGACCTTGCTCCGAGAAGCACACTGCAGTTGAACAGGGCAATGTTGGTACAGAACAAAGCATTACCTTCAGGCAAGCCAGCGGAAGGAATTAATAAACAAAGTTACCCATAAAGTGAGAATTCAACACTAACATAAATGAAAGTGATTGTAAACTGTGTTAATGCATGGATAATTAATGTAGTAAATAGAACAGAAGAGAAGGCACACAAAACACAGCTTTGGTGAATGTTGTAGGAAAACCTATCAGCAATAGATGTCAAATCTATCCTTTGTAGCTTCACTGAGGTATTTTGCAGTGAAACAATCAAAACAAATATGCAGATCCCAATTACAGGACAAGAATCTTCTTGCAGGCTGGTGTTAGGAGTTCCCTGGCAGTTTGCTTTGCAACACATCGTTTTTGTGCTGTGCTGTGCTGTGTGACTGGTTGAGAGGGGTGCAGTGAAATCGCTTTCCTGGTTAAACTGTGCACATACAGAAGAGTTTGTTTATTTGTTTGTTTGTTTGTTTGTTTTAATTCTTGTTCAGTTGTAACTGTTGTAATGTGCTTCGTTTCTGGCTGTTCAGCTTCTGCACTTTAATATCTATGACTGTACCTTGGACTTCCCAAGTGGTCATCCATGTCATGTGGTGCTGCTTAGTGTCAGGGTCCTCTCCATCCCGTATCCACCAGCATGTTCACCAGCACCAGCGGGTGCTGAGCAGACTCATGATTTCCTCAGGCTCCAAAGGGCTGGAAAACCCATTTGCTGGACCACCAAACAACAAGTAGCACTTACACATGGAAAGCCTAAATCCAAAATGGAAGATTATGGATTTTAAAGCCAGGGGAGACCATTCCATATCAAATAGCAACTCTCTGACTTATTCCTCCATACTTAAGCAAGAGCAAACACGTGGAGACAGAGGCCGTCAAAGGGCCCCGACAGCATCCATCCCCTTGGAGGTTTGGCTGCCTGGGCTCAGGGCCAGCTTAGAGCAGTGCAGCTGAGAGCTGCCCCAGCTCCTTTGCTGGCATTGGACACAGCGCTGCTGGGAGGCCTCAGCCAGGACTGAGAGCACTTCCAGTGGGACTTGCTTTTAGGCTAAGCCCCTTTTTTTTCATCCCCCGTCTGAGCTACAGCTCCCACTGTGTCACAGCTATGCCTGTCCCTGGCTTTGGGCCTGTTGCTCTGAGCCCAGACCTTGACCTGCAACTGACTTCAGCCTGACCCGACCTGCCTTGTCACTGTGGACCTCTCTGGTTCTCACTGGGCTGTGCCCGATCCTGGTTACCCTCATTGGACTTGCCTTGCTCACCTCCCTCAGGGGCTGCGAGGCTGGGCCCTTGCTCACCTTCCCTTGCTAAAAGCCAGCCCTTGCTGCTCCCTGACAGGCTGTTCCTCTCAAAATCTCCATAGCTTTTAAAGACTGATGGTCTCAGCAAAATTGACAATGCTTTTTCCTTCACAGAAGAACAAGAATGGTGCAATCAGCCAGGAATCAAACCTACCACTTTTACTACTGACCCACGGAAGCAGCAAAATTAGTAGTCTTACTTTGCTTCCCCTCTCTCATCAATAAGGACACAGGGCTAGAAACTTTGGGAACTGTTTTTCTTAGTCCTCTAGCCTTTGTATGTCAATAGTGTAGAGAAATCCTGGGAATAAATGCCATTAATTCATAAAGTAGAACAAAACAACTTGTATGAGCACTGGCACTTACAAATCTTTCAGTTAGGTGTCCTGCTGCCTCTTAACCAACACCAGCCAAAACCTTTACTACACTGACACCACAATGAGCATTACAGTGCCAGCAAGCATCCTGAGATGAAAAAATAAAATCCTCTTTGGACAGAAAGTCAAATGGAGTCCAGGGAAACTGTGGTCAATGTGTCAGGATGCTCTTTTCTTCTTCCCTAGCCCCAGCTGATTTTGCTGCAGGCTGAGGCCCTGCTCCTGAAGAAGCCTTTTTGTGCCTGTGGCTGAACTCCTGCAGCAGCTGCTCAGGCCTTTTGCGACCACAGTGTTGTGACACAGTCATGATTTTACCACAAAAGTGGCGCTGACCTGCCATGAACCCTAAAGAGCTCAACCCCGGCTAGGAAGGAAGGCTGGCAGGCGGCACGACTGACTAAGCCTGGTTTCCTTAGGAACCCAGCCCAGGAGAGTGAGAAAGTAAGAGCATGTGTGTTCTGGTAGGCAGTGAATAATCCATTAAAACTCTTAATTAAAAATTTAAACATGTGTCTGCTAATTACATCACCCTTCTCCTGCCCTCAAAAAGCAGCAAATGAGCATGGTTGCACACCTGCCTGTGTGTTTATTTCCTTGAGATGATGCTCACTTGTTCAGCAACCCAAATACCAGCTCAGGTAGCAGCTGCCATTTTAAAAACATTCTGGGAAAAAGAGAAATGACAAATATTTTCTTTTTGGTGATGAACGGCAGGACTGTTCACAGGAGTTCTGCTCACTGTTGATGCATGCTCTGAATTTGTTGACATTTTTCGTGTATCTATGCTGATTCTATTAGTTCTCATCTCTCAGACATAGCTATTTAAAGCCAGCAATGCATGCTGTGCTGAGCAGTCACCTGAAGACCTGTGAAAAGAGAAAGAGACTGGCTAAATGGTTTAAAAAGTAGGCTCTAAGGATATGAAAATGAACAAGGCCATTGTCTGTAAGCTCAGAAACTGAAGAGGAAGGTCTGCCAAGGCTCTAGACCTTCCAGAGAACCTCAGTATTGGAGGCATAGTGTGGTGCTCCACATTTCAAGCACACATAGGGTGAGGAGCCTCAGCACAGTAAAGGCCTACCTCAGGTTAACTGTGCAAATGAGCCCTCATGGCAAGTGAAACTTGCTTCTCCCTCCATAAGCCACCCTGCAGGAATGTCCTTGGGTAGGTGTAGCCTCCTCTGCAGCTCTGAGCTGGCTGGGTGGCAGCCGCTTGACATCAGGCCACAGCCTCTGAGTTGGGAAAGCTGCCTTATCCACTGCCTACAGGAGCGGGATCGTGTTCAATACTGTAGTTATTTATTACAGTCATTAATTTGGCAGCAATTAACCAAATTCTGGCAGGTAGTGTATGTCTTCGTGCATTAGCACAACTGTGCTGTGCTATAGTGGGACAACTGGGTGAAAAATCAGTTCCCTGATCTTTGGCTCCTGTCAGACAAGCGGAGGCCAGAGAAGGAGGGCTGTGTGTCCACTGCACATGGATGGTCACTCCCACCAAATGCTCGTCCTGCATGCTCTCCCTGAGACCTGCCTTCACACAAGGGTCCTACCACCACCTGCTGCACCTCTTGGGAAAGGGTCCAAATGTGATGCGGGTGTATTTCCTTGGGGACACAGTAAGAAACAGTGAACCCCAAACCCTGATACTGCACATCACTGATAAAACACTGTGTGGAGACTTTGAATGACCCTCTGAGATGACCTTTGAAGCAATAATTTAGTGCATTCAGTGTTTTAAATCTTTACAGGTGGCTTCTTGAGAAGACACACGGGAGAAGGCTTCATTATCCTGTGAGGCACAGAGCAGGAGGTGGCCGCCCTGCTGCTGCTGAGTTTCCCCACACTGAGCCCTCGCTCTGCAGTCACCCCTTAGGGCAGCTGGAGTCAGGGCCGGGGCTGCCAGAGGCACTGAGGGGTTTGTTGCATGAGGCGAAGCATCTGTTACAGCAAGGTAAGGAAACGAGCTGGTTCTTTCTTTAAAAAAGGGTTGTTTGTTAACATCTGAGGCACACATAGAGTTTAGGATGCCAAATGGCCAGTTAGGGCCACATGAGATCCTGGGCAAGGCCAGGAGGTTAGTTGGCTCTAGCCACAAACACTGGGCCCAGGCGCCAGTCACTCAGGAGGGAGCCTGATCTGAAATTCAAAAATTGGCCTGCCTTTGTAGGGTGCCAGCCCCCAGCCCCGGGTTGATCCCTGAAACCAGAGGGGGGTACAAGGAGCTGTGTGGTCTATGGCAGGACCCTCCGTCCTGTGCTGCCCGGCCACACGGACCTCGTGGCAGCTGTGCCCGGAGGAGAGAGGCTCAGCACCAAGATGGCTGTTGGACCTGGACTCATCTGCCCCAGTAAATGGCCACAGGGCAGTCTCATGGGTGATGTTCAGCACTCTGACCAGATGCCAGGCTGAGCTTTAGACATTTTTGCCCACCAGGAAGGCTGCGGTGGCTGAGCAGCTGAGGACGGGCTCGTGCACTGACTGCCTCCGTGCACTGCGTTCCAGGCCCGGTGGCACAGACTGAAGCATGGCGGTGGGCCAGGGCACTTATCCACAGGGTCTGGGTTTCTGTGGGTCGCTGCCACCACCCTTTGCACTGCAGTGGTGGAGGAGTGGTGGAGCTTACACCAAAACCTGTTCAGAGTGGGAGTAGGAGGATGTGCCCTCAGCTGGGCTCCTCAGACACAGCTCAATTTCTTACCATTTGTGTAAGGAATGGATGCATTTAATGCAGAATCAGTACCAACCAAAAAGTCATCTCACTAAGTAGCAAGATCATCCACCACTTGGGAGTAGCTAGAACTATTTACAAAATGTTTTCACACTTCAGCAAGGAAGAGGCTGCGTATTTCTGACTGTGGAGCAGAAGGCAATCCTATAATAATGCCTCATCTTTACCAATCATTCCAAATTATTCACATGAAAGATCCCGTTTTCTCTCTTGGACTTTAATGAAGCTCCTGTTGAACCAATTATTCACTAGCTATTCATGTATTGTCAGAAAGGAAATCACAGAAACTTTGTCATTAGGAACAAGATTTGATTGGCAAGGCACATGGCTCTGGGGTGGGTTTTCTTCTTCCCCTTTTCTGCTCTTAGAGCCATAGCTTTTAGCTGGCAATTTCCACTGCTATAATCTGATGAAAAGTGATAAAACGCATCAGACTGCAGTACTCAAATGAGAAAACACTCCAGATTAGTAGGAATATAATTATGTTTTTCATGACATTGATTTTTTTATTTTCTAACTGATAAAAGTAAACAACTGGGGGGGGGAGTGCTGAAAAACAACATTTAGACTTTAGTGAGATAATTAACTCAGCAATTAAACATATTTTGTATTCAGCATTTGTCCTCCATAGCACACAGCATATGTGACGTTTGTCCTTTATTCAAATTCTTGCTTCTTGCAATCTTTTTTGTCAGCAGGAGTGGCAGCCGGCAAGAGTCCTGTATGAAGGCCCACTTCTACGGTGCTTTACTTTTAAAGATGAATATTCACAGCTATGGTTTGGAAGGGAAGAGGCAGCCAAAAAGAATCATTAAGCTGAGCTAAATGAGCAGAATTGAGAGGCAAGAGATCTGTGCAACACACATTTGTGTCTGTTTCCTTTTTGCCAGTAGTGTTTGGAGGGGAAGTAAACCTTACGATCCTTGCCGCTCTGTATACTGCTCAAGTTCATCTGGTGCAATACGGGGCTGCAACGTCAAATGCCCTTTGCTGTGGTCCCATTCAGTATCCCAGCATCAGAATGGATTAGTACACAGGCAGCATATGTCCAAGGAAAATTAAGGAACAAGAATCAAAGCCAATTAAAGATAAGAGGCTAGGGCTTTGGTAGGGCTGCCTGCTGGTTCCACACAGTCGATGTCTCCCTACAGCATGAAACACGGGAAGAGGCATAGGTAACAATGCATCATTAAAAATCTCACTGGCCTTTTTATCAAGGAGTAATTCTTTAATTCCATCATCAGTTCAGTGTAGAGTGAGAGAGTCTTGAGGGAAACTGATTGTCTTAGAAGGCATGAATAGAAGTACAGGAGAGATGACCTCCCTATCACTGCCCCATCTTCCTCTGTTTTAGAAAAATGAGGTCATCAGGAAAATGTTACAAGGTTGGGATAAATAAAACGTGTTACTTGTGACTTTACAGGCAGGACCAAGAGGGACAAACAAACACTGTGTCAGGCAGAGGTGTGCAGATATGTCATATAAAGCATGGTCAGGGTGATACAGTACTTTTGCACGTCAACCCAAACTGCAAATCTGCAGCTGCAAATCTGCAGCTGATATTGTGCAAGTTAATACTCAGGCACACTACAATTTATCTTTTTTTAGTTTGAGACAACAAGATGTGAGGCGTCTTTTCAGTGCAGAACTCTGAGCCTCAGGGAAACACAAATATCTTCCTCCTCTGCGAGACTCCTTCTATGGCCCAATTTAAGCTGCTGCTGCTGGGGGGTAGAAGGGCTAACTTCTGAGCTGGCATAGATTTCTATAGCAAATGTACTATGACAAGTCATTCCAAATTAGTTTCTTCCTTTCCCAAGCTGAATTTGCCAGGTTATGTGCTAAAAATCTTGTTTTTTTGCAAGTGAACTTGCATTGTCCTGAAACACGGTGGTGCATAACAAACATCAAGCCTCTAGAGGCTGTTTTACTGCTAATTGTAGGCAATTAAATGTATCATGTGTGTATTCACAATACATACAACTCACAATATATCTGGGCACAACCTTCCCTAAATCCAGGGTGTTCATTTTGTGAAATCTGTGGCCATTTACAGAATGCAAAAGTTGCACTGCTGAATGCTTTTCACTATCAGATATAAAACGTGTTTGTTTTTGTACTGACCTTGGGAGATGAATAGAAAACTGCTTTGTCCTTACCCTGCAAGGCAGCCAGAGCAGCTGGCTGTGCTTTAGGACAGGCCAGCCTAAAATAGGTCTATCCATGTGAGAGATTTATGGAAGAACCCTAGAAATTGAACAGGTTCCCCAGGGAAGTGGTCACAGCCCCAAGCCTGCCGGAGTTCAAAAAGCATTTGGACAATGCTTTTTTTTGGGTGGTTCTGTGTGGACCTGGGAGTTGGACTCAATCCTTCCAACTTGGGATATTCTACGCTTCTATGGTTCTATGAAATACTGCAAGTTATTTGAATGCCATTAATAGTTCCACCAATAGGTGATATCCCTGAAAATGTATCCCAAAGTGGGATCAATAATTTCATTTAGACTTTGCTGATCCAGAGAGATGATACCAATCTAATTTTGGGGAAAATCTTGTTAACTCCTCCACCCCTTAAGAAACACCAAACCTACTATTTTTAAGAAACTAACTGGGGACAGGAGGTGTGCTTGTGGGACAATACTTCAGGGGAGAGATCAATCCACTGGAAACAAAAGGTTGTGTAGTTTAAAGGAAGTGCCACCCAAAGGCAAAGGAGCAATGGGATTTGCTGCAGTATCACCAGTATTAATATGAATAGGAGAGAATCATCATTAACTTGCAACCCAAGTAATTTTAAGAAACTGAGTTCAGGGTAGTTTACTCCTGAGTCACTTTTTCTGATGGCTATAGGTTTTGCTGCTTTATATATTTGCCTATTTGCTGTTTCTTTTCCCTCCCCTTGCATTTCTGTGAAAACTGCATACAAACCAAGGGGAAAGGCCAGAGAAGAGCTCCTGCTATAGCTGGCTGACAGCCTTACAGCAGGCAGGCCCCTTCCTGCCTCCTCCCTCGGGCCAAGAGGTGCCCGTGGGCGTGCTTCAGGAGGCATCGCTCAGCTCCCGGTCCTAACCTGTCCTCTGGAGGAAGCCCGGAGAGCAAGGACGTCTGATCACCTACATCTGGTACTCCCAGTTGCATGAGGAGAACTGCCAGCAAATATATAGGGGCAGAGGGAAATTGCCCATTCCCAAGGACCCCAAAACGCAGGTACATTCAAAACAGAGCAATTTTTAAGTGCAGTGAAGTGTTACTTCTAACATTACTAAGAAACATATGTAGAATGAGGGGCGATTTTCAAGCTGAATCTGTTCTTTGAAATACTCTCATATGCTGTTATGATTCCACAGTAATACTTCTTTAAGTGTAATGTTTTACACCAACGTAAACATCTCCGTGGCACCATAGATAAGGAGAACTTCCAAGCACAGGATTTCTCTCATACTAAGTTCAGGAGCCCTTCCATTTTTCTATGCATTTATGCTGCACCACTGACTTGAGATATTTGATCCAGAATAATGCTAATGCTTTGCTTTGCTTTGCTTCATTCCAGGCTTTACTCTCCTTTAAAAACATCACGGGGGAGTAACAGGGCCTTGGAAGGCAGAAAGCTCAGCCAAAGCTTGCTTGCAAGTACATGGCAAAGCTCAGACTAGAAGACAGATGAACTCAGCCCTTCTCTTATTTGAGAAGCAGCTCAGGTCGACATCGCTCTGAACTTTGGAGATGATCTGCCTGCTAAGCTATAGCACATTTATGATTTGCGGGTTTCTAGTCTGACTTGGCTTCATTTTTTAACTTTTCATTTTCTTTTTAGGGACCCAAACTGTTCACTGGGTTTGGCAGCTGATGGCTATTAACTGTCACACTCCAATAACCAGGGGATAGTTAGAAGAGCATTAAATATTTGCTCTGTGCAGCAAGGCTATACTTCATCTCAGTACACATGAATCCCATGCTCTTTTCACACTGGAAGAAAACCCACCTTATTGCTATTCAAATCTATCTGTCTGTCTCTCTTCCCATACTGTCATTACGCATGCAAGGCCTGTCAGTGCCACTGACACACAAAAAAAGCTCTCCCTTTATGCCAACACCAATGACACCTGAAAAAAAAAAAAGCAATACACGAAAGAATTACTGCTTTTTACATTTTTATTTATTTGGCCTTCATTTTCTAATAAGGTAGCCTATTCCATCACTCTGTAAAGGTATTTCCCCTGCCCTGCAAGGGTGTGTGCTCACAGGAACAGGTTACAGATAATTCTACATGAAAAGTAGGTTTTGGTAACTGAGCTTTGTCCACTTTGTATGTCTCTGGGTAAATTGTGAAGCTTTGTTTTGAGCGCAGTTTTACCCCCTGACATCTGAACTGCCATTTTTAGTCTAATCTTTTTGGAAATATCCTACATAGGCACTCCTTGTGGTCCACTTTTAAAAAGCAAAATTTATTTTGGCCTCTGCAGGAAGCATTTAAAGCGCATAATGAATAATGTTTGACACAGGAGTCAGTTAGCAGTCATTTTAGATTAACAACACTGCTCAGAAAAAACCTTGCAGGGGATTAGACCAAGGGAAAGATGCTTAGGCAATAACCTCTGAGCCAGTTGGTTGCTGAACTATTCACAACAGACATAACCATCTCAGAAGGTCTTAAGTGTGAGAATTATCTCCAGGAAGAGAACAATGAGTTAGCGAGATATAAAACAATAGGCTCATGCTCTAATACAAGCAGTTAGCACTGCACATGTTCACTTTTCATTTAATCTGCAAGACTTTCAGGCAGTAGCTGTTGGTGCCCAAATTAAGACTTCCTTTCTCCCTTTGATCTTATGTAAAAACTAATGAATTGTATAATCTCCAACACCTCTGAAATCCCGCTGGTTAGAGGGAAACTATCCCTACCTTTCCCATGCCTGTCTCAATTCACTAAATGGGAGCTATATTTAACAACAGGCCAATCACATGATCACTGAAAAGGAACAGCACAAGGATCTGTAATCCTAATGCTCTGGAGCTGTGATTGCTATAAATCCTTCGCAGAATGATTTCCTTTAAATCCCAAACATGTCATCACACTTTTAATTAACATTTCTTTATGAAAACTGTGGATAAGACCCTTTAAATTAAAGATTGTTCCCAGACTTGTCATATTTAAACAGTGTGCATTTCTATTGTCATTTTCATGTAGCACATTTTACAGTAAAGCTTTTTTTCTTTCCTTTTTCCTCCCTTGCCTTCCCTATCTTAACCCTCAAACAAGTAGTAACAGCTAGCACTATTTTAAGAGTAAACAAATAGTTTTAATTTAGTTCACGTACAAAAGGAAAAACTAAAAGATCAGCAGTGAGTACAGGCTGGGATGTGGCTTATAATGCTATACTCAAATTCCTACCAAATTCATCTTTTGCGTTTACCATCTTATTGAGCCTACCATCTTCTTTACAGAGCGAAAGAGATTCAGAGAGGAAAGTGATCTGCCCCAAATAACAAAGAAGTAAATCACTTGCAGAAATGGAAACATAACCTTTATTTCCTGATTCCCAAATCCTATTCTTCTCAGCTCTTTAGCATGTTGCTTTGTGAATAACTGGCCGATTTCCTTGCCTGTTGATTTCAGCAGCATTGTGATACACTTCATGTGGTACGAAACCAAGCCTAAAATGCATGATGCCGGGCATAGGAGATGCAGTCTTATTTCCAGCAAAATGGAAGGGTTTTATCTGAGTGAGGGTAATATGCTTTGGCCAGCAGCTAGTGGGAGGTGGATTTCCAACACTGTTTTTTCTGAAAGTATCCCAGCTCAGAACTTTGGGTTTGAATGATGGTTCAAGCTAAGTGACAGACTCACTTCAGTTATCCCATCTGGGATTTGAGACAGTGGGACATGTCACTTGCAGACAATTCTTTCAATGACATGTTTTTCAGGAAGCCCAGTTTTCTAACATGCCCCTGTGTGGAAGAAGTTGGTAGAGGACAAAAGAGAAAGAAAGAATATATGTGAGAGAGAAGATTAAGGATGACACCATTATCCATTATATACACAAAAAAAGCCTTCATCAGTGAGAATCGGGAGAGAAGTATAGATCCTGAAAAGAATTCTCAATGAAATCACCAGGCAATTTGACAGCACAGGTTAAAGTTATTTAGCATGATTTGGCAATACATTTCTAAGTATCCATATATCATCCAAGAATATCCATTGACAGATATTGGAGAAATAATGAATGGCTAAATAGAGCGGGTCAGACTCTGATGCCCTTCCATGAATTGGGTAGTAGTTTATTCCTCAGCTGCTCCCACCGCCTTCAAATTATGCTCTGTAGCTGACACTCAGAGCCAAATGTCAGGAGCCCAAGCTCAGCAAGCATGTCAGTAGAAAAAGCTCAGAACAGAACCTCTGACTTGGCTCTCTTGCAACCTGAATTGAAAACAAGAAATGGCCTAGATAAAGAAAGAGAAAAAAAAAAAAAATGCTATGACTCCCTTCCTTTACATATCTTCCCTTCCTTTGCAGTTGTTACGTTGTCTTTTAGTTCCACTGTTATCGCAAAGAACATTTACATATTTAAATTCTATTTTAAATGAGATATAATTATCTGGCCAGGACATGGATAACCTTGTTACAAAAGGAATGGAATGTGTCACTGACACAGAGCAAAGGGAACAGCAGATTTAACCACTAGATCATTGGTCTTTCCTTACTGACAGCCAAATTCATGCAGTAAGCATGGTGTGGCATATGTGAGCACACATTAAAAGCAGAGACTGCAACACTTCCTTCCGCCTGTCAGCTTTTCTTGATTAAAATATATTGCATAGGTATATCAATTTAAAGAATTAAAAATTAACCATAAGATATACAAAATAACATTATTCTGATCAACCCATAAAGCTTGAAGACCATAGATACTGTAGTCTCTTTCAGTTCTGTTTGCTCTTGCATTTTCACTTCAGTGTATTTCTCCCTCTCTTATGCTAGAATGTGAGAAGTGTAAAGCCCAGAGTTCTCTGAGAGTAGTCCTGTGGAGAAACCAGCCAAGCCTTACTTGCACAAAGCTGCTCATGAGTAGTTCCACAGACAGACAAGGCCTGTACATGCAACCTTTTTCACCTAGGAACTGTGAACCCGAGTCCTTGAAGAACAGTCCATACTTACCATGCAGTGATCTGCACTTGAGATGAGGGAGTCCCATGGCCCCATGAAGATTTTCAGAAGCGGCTGGTTTGAAGCTCCTTGATATACTTGCAGGAATCCCACCACGTGACCTCTAAGAAGACAGAGCCTGTTCGCCTATGTATCAAACCAGATACTGGGCCAAAGAAACGAAGAGAATCAGGACCATAGCCTTGATTTCTCCCCATGCTCTCTGCAATACACCAACAGTGTAATAACAACAATCAGTCTCTGCATGTCCCTTGTTCTGTGCTTTGCAGTAAAACGTGAAGCCTGACTGTGTGGACTTACCATTCTTTCATGAACCCTAGCCATTAATTTTTCATCTTCCCTGTGGTATACAAACACCACATTGATGTTCCTTCCTTCCTTCCTTCCTGCTGAGCTCACTCTTGAACAACCACCTGGACACAGAAAGTCATGGATCAAATGTAGAGATCTAACATATACTGTGGGTTAAGTGCCCTTTTCCTGCTCCTGTTTCAGTAAGGTACTTGGAGGAATGCCGGATACATAACAATACAAAACCAGGAATTACCGTATGACAATTTTTTATTTATCGGTATCAAATTACATAGCAAAGTAATGAATGCAGTGTCAGATCACCTCTTTGAATACTGTAAATACAAACAAAATCCACCATATTGCTTAATTATCCAAAGTAAATTAAAAGTTTAAAAATGTGCGTTTCAGAGATTCCGTTTGGCATATCCTGTCGATATTTCCTGCATAAATATTTCTGTACCTCATTTTCACTATGTGTACCTTAACTAAATACAGCCTCTAAAAAGCTCACATTGAGGAGATAGGATCTAGCTGTATGTTTATGTTCACCATCAGCTCATGCCTCTGCCCTGAAATCACTGAAAGTACCTATCTGCTAGCTCACCTGACAGCCGAACGTGAATTTACGGTATGGTGACCAGGACCTGCTCTCACATTAGTGCCAGACCCAAAGTTACTGGCATCAGTGTAAGAACACCGAATGCATGACATCAGCTTTGGATCACATCCGTAAATTACTGACAAAACGGCTATTCACTTTCATGGAAGCTGGGCTGGATGTGATGGCCAGATCTTGTACACTCAAACATTTAAGGAAAATCTTGGGACATTCACACTGCTCTTAATGCTACTGTGACTCCACTACACAGAAAGAACTATTCCTGGTTTATAACATTATGTTACAAATAAAGTCAGGTCTGTTGATTTCAAGTAAGTTGAGTAGGATTTGGCCACAGCTAGATAAAACTGGATAATTCAATAGAAATATTTTCCTGGTGTTAATCAGCAGTGTCATTTACATGGGACTTTCTTTTAAACTGTGTCAATAGAACATTTTTTCCAGATGAATGAGAGAATAAGCTTCACTTAGCACTGTTTCCAAAAGTTAAGACTACTGAGACATGGTAGTGGTATGAAAAGAAACACACCATAGAAATATATATTTTGTTTAGAATAAAATGAACAGAAGTACAGAAGCGTTGATGCAGGTAATTGGAAAGGTGAGGAAAGGGAAGGAGGAAAAAATTAGGCAGCGATCCCACAGCGATATGGGAGTTTCTCTTGATCCCTCCAATTCACCAGTATCAGTGGAAGTCAGGCTTCTCTGGGAAGGTGCAACCTGAGCGCTTGATAATTACGCTGGCTGCGTAATGTCCAGCTCGGATGCACTCGGTCACTGGCCGGTCGTAGACGAGCTGTGAGAGAAAGCCTAGGAACAAAGCAGGGGAGAGAGAGAAGGAAAATGGTTAGTTTTTGGAGTGCATCACTTTGTCACAGAGCAGAGCACTGAAATGCTGGCTGAGCTGCATGCACACGGGTATCTACGGCGTTGTGCTTAGGTGACCTGCTGAGTTAGGGTGCTGCTGCTGTCATTTTTATCTGAAGTCTCCAGTTGGTAGCTTCAAGTAAATCGATGATTATCAAGACTGATCTTTATTAGCGACCTCAAAAGGATTTACCTGTGTTCTTGCTCTTTTCCAGAGAGAATCCCGATTCCTCAAATACCTCAACTTCCAGACAGAATCCTGATACCTCAAATACCTCAAATTCCTCAAATATATTCTTAAATAAAACACAGCAGCAGTTTTTCCTGCTGAAGAGAGCTCCTTCTGTTCATACTGGCTACAGCTACAGCCTCACACAACTGTCACTGTGCAGGCTTCTCTCACAAGAAGGGAAAGGCACATAACAAACAAATGTTATCTATATTCACAGTTACAGGCTTTCACAGTGAAGATAAAGTGAGAACTTTTTACCTGATGAGGAAAGTTAGATGACATCTGTTGCCCTTGATCACAGGAAATTTAACCTAAGACAGTGGGCACCCCTCACCATGTTCAGATACCCAAACCAACAGCAAACTGTACGGAGAACCAAGCACCTCTCACAATCAGAGCACTTGCTTAACTGCTTTAACTAACAAAACCTCTAGTATGTATGGTTTAGAAAACCAGAAATCACTGGGAGCCGAGTGTTTTGAAAACCAGAGTACATCTTTAAATGAATATAAGTAAATGGAGTCCTAAAAAGGAGATTATTCATAGGTACTTGGAAATGTTAAGTACAAGTGGTACCAGAAGTTTTATGGATTGAGTCTCTTATCTCTGAAACATTCCATCTTGGCTGCAACTTTTGTCATTGAAAGCATGAGAGAACTTATGGCAGAGGTGAAATATGTTTTTTAAATTTAGAAGAGGTTTTCAAGATGTGAAAAGTAAACTTAGTTTCTTATAATTTAAAACTCTGCTCTGTCATTCTAGAGGTAATATTTTATTCACTTTTATCCTGTTTTTAATGTTTTTCAGATGTATCTCTCTTCCCCATCCAATCACAGAAGGAAAGTGAGACTTGCCCAAGAAAATCTGAATTCTAGTAAGCTGAAACATGTTCTTTTTAAAGCTTTTTAAAGCTTTCATCTACAATTTCAAGTTCCCGTGTCATGCTCTGACAGGTCTTGGGCCTTCACAGTATAAATCTAGCCTTGAAACTATGTAGCTCATAGGTACCCATTTCTGACATATCACAAATTTTGATTCAAAGATAATGTTTTGCTAGCTTTCTTTCGATAGAGTCAAATACACTTTCAGCTGTTCAGCTTGGTTACTAGTAGAATAAAGATTCTGCATTAGATTATGATGCTCTCATTTAACCCATGCTCCTTTTCTAAATATTTCCTTCAGGGTGAAACCGAGTATAGTTTTAGAAGATGGTAAAAAATATCTTATCCTATGCAGTAACATTGGTTCCTTGAAGATTAAAAATAATGTAAAACATGAAAAATAATGTTACAGATTAACCAAGGATGACAGTGGTGAGCAACAGACCCTGTTTTCATGGATTACCAAGCTCTTTCTTGGCTTCTCAGTCATGACTGATTGTAAAAAGAAGCCAAGTTGATAACCAGTTTTCTCTAAACTGCACTGAATGGGAGAAGAGTTTGGGGCTTTACTTGAAACTACTAAATCTATAAATCAAATACTTTTCATTGGAATGGAGGGGAGCATAGAAAACAGGTGTTTTAGTTGACAACTAGGACAAAATTTGTATATTTCTGGCATCAATACTTTTCTAGAGAAACCTGAACTACGTACAAGCTGGATTTTCACAGATACTGACTGACATTAGCTGGGAAAAAATGACTGCTTCACCAGCAAATGTTAAGTCCATAAACACAAGTGGAGAAGACAGGAGTTTTCAGTATACAAAGATGAGAATCTGAAATAGGAAGAAATTGTGCTGCGAGTGCTATCACTGACAGCAGTCAGGGGATGACAGACAACACAACTGTGGCAGGATGGTCCAGCTGTAATAGCTGGGTAACAGTTGAGAAATTCAAACAGCATGCCTGGCAGAAATCAGGCCATTTCTGAATAACGAGATGAAAATGGTCTGCTCTCCATTAAATTAACATGCATTCTTAGAGGAAACTTTCTTGGATGCGCAGAGAATGTCAATCATTACATTTAAACTGCCTGGGAGGCAGGAGCTTGCCAGTGTGCTTCTGGGTGGTTAAAACTTCAGAGCAAGTTGTAACTGTATGTAAAACGAGGCTGTTAAGACAGTCCATTTCTGACTCAGTAAGTACAGAAGATGCACTGGGCAGGCCTCCAAAGGCAAACACGCAGCTAGGTTTTGTGCAGAGCCTGAGTTCAGAGAGTGGTTTATACAAGAAAGAACAACTGTCCTCTATGTTTATGATCAAGGCATCAAACTTACATGAAGATGAGGAAATAGCAAGGAGCAAAGGACCATAAAACATGAATTACTTTTCAACAGCAAATAGACTGAGACTGTCACCACCTCCCAAGCTCACAGTAGTCTCAAGCTAGTATGTATTTTTTGTCTTCAGTGCAGCTACTTCTTAGTTATTCTGATCTAAGCAAAAGCAGAATCAGGTGAAAAAAAATCCTGTTCTAATTGGGGATAGAAATGAGAGATCTCTGTGATTTTAGAGTGGTGGAGAAATGACATTAAGTGCAGCTGTCATATATGAGATATGTAGAAACTGTAGTGGGGAGTTTGCCCTCAAACCATTCTCTTGTCTGTTGAGTTTCTCTTAAAAGGTGTGCATTTCATAGATGAAATAGAAATAGCAGTATCTGACACAATATCGCATCGAATGACAATACAAACACACCACAAACACAGAACTACATCACATACTAAGGCTAGGCAGTTGGCAAAGCAGACCCCAAGGGAACACCAGAAAGCTCTGCTGTTTGAGCAGAGAAACAAAGAGCTCTATCAGGTTGGCTGCTTCAGCTGCAGAATGTTCTTTTTAGTTAATGCAGTAAAAAGCAACATGGTCAGAATGTAGTTTAAAGCTTGCCTCCTCCAGTGTATAAGGTACTCTGATGCAAACCCCATGAGTCATACTCTCAAGGCATGGATTCAGATCTTCTAGTTCCAGCTGAAGAAGTTACTGCCCCATCTGTTTTTCACCATGCTTCTTTGCTGCTCATGTAATCTGATACTCCGTCAAAATGAGCCAGATTAGCTTTAACAGTAAACTGGTCAGTAGTAGGTCTTTGTTAGCCTGGCTGATTTAAACTGAAGCGGCACAGATGAGTACTCAAACAGCTCTACCAGCAAGCAGGATGGTGGAGGGAAGACAATAACCAGCTGAAGGCTGTAATCTCTTCAAGGGGCTTGACTGGACATGCAAGAAGATAAGTGAACATGGCTATGGATGCACTCCACACTCCTAAAATTTCACAGGCAGAACGGGCAGGACTGATCCTGTATCATGGCTCACAGAACTAGACCATCCCAACGCATACTAAAGTAGCTCAGCAACTCTTTTAATTTATGTCATGCTCTGAACTAGTTCCTGGCTATCACTGGAATGGAGTGCAAGAAGTAGCAGTGTATTTGGCTACACAAGATGGCCTCACTTCAAATATTTTACCAAAACAACTTCAGGCAATATTGTCTACCAGCTTCTAATTGCAGCTGTTCTGCACTAGCATTTCTAAACTGCTGAGGTTGTGCACGGTACTACCTGCATTATATACTGCGCTCTTCACACTAGAACACAAAGGCAAGAACCAAACTCAAGAGTTTCCCACTTGTCTGCCTCCTGCCCTGACATCCAAAGTGTTTATCATTTATGCAGTAAGAGAAATGACAGGTGCAGGATGCCTAGTAGGCCACCGTACTGCAATTAGCCATCTTGGTAAGTTTCCAGAGTAGACTGGGATGCCTTTCGTCTCCCACAGGCACGGACAGCCAAGTAACCACCTTGTACCTATACCCGATAAGAACTTCTTTGGAACTGTATCCAATCTAGCCCACGTATTCAGCAACTTCTTAGAAAGCAAAGACAACTTTGCTTCAAAAGCTGCTGTAAACCTTACCATACTACAAAACCCCCAAAGAAAATGTATTCACATAATCACTTCTATCATCTGGGAATAAGTCACCAATAGCTATTTTTGGCCCATAATTATTTCTTTTCTGCTCAGTAGAGAAAAGCATCTCTGAAATCACTGCTCTGAAAGGAGTGCCTGAAATAATTGAGAGTTCATCTTCATTATCTTCAGCTTCCTTACTACATATGCTCAAAGACAATGTTTGTAATTGTTAGGTCTGCCAACAGAAAGGGGGACAGAAAAGTCAAGCTGTTTTCTTCTTTTTTGTGCTCACCAAGTTAAATTAACAGTTCCGTAAGCTAAGTGCCAGAAGTGGTGCTTGAGCCTCAAAATCCATACCCAAATCAAGGCCTCACTGAAACCAGCTCAAATCTCTTTGGGGATGTCAACAGAATTCTGAAAAGGCACAGCAAGACTGACACAAAAGTGTTGTCTTTACTTTAAGAGCCGAGTAGCACTTTAAAATCATTAACGGAGAAGCAAGTTCACTTACTTATGACCAGCAAAGCAGACATTTCAGAGGCAATTTCACTGAAATCTGATTTCCCTGAGTTTTCTTTCCAGATTATCAGTAGTAATTCTGAATGAATGCCTAGCACTAGTGCAGTTGGATAGGAATGTAGGAGTCCAATAGCTGAGACATTGAAACAGTTCTGGTCTGCTTCAGTAATGGTTTAACAACACTTAAAAACAGCTTATATTGAAGCCAAATGTTTCATTTCAAACTGTACACTTGACAATTAATTTTAATGACTGTTAATTACTAATGTTGGCTGGAAATCCGTTTATAGCCTCTGACACCCAGCTCGCCCACTACTCATCTTTCTGCAGTCTCTCTCACACTTCCAACCTTCATAAAATGCCCAAGAAAACATTAATTATTTTTTTAAATAAAAGAGAGAAAATCAGGAAAAAAGCAATTATTAAATGCATTAACTACAAACAATTACAAGCTGACCTGATGTTAGAGCCCCTCAAAACATCTTTGCTATGTGATGCTCCCTTATAATCCTCCTCTTCCAGGTGAACCCTGAAGCACCTAATATAACCCATGTTAGCCAGGCCATTCACCAGCAGAGTTGTCCCAGCCGCAGAACAGATCACGAACAACTGAGCTGTCTCTTCTTTCTTGTATTTGAAGTTTCTACAGTGTAATCTGTGAACGGTCTTTTTAACTGGTGTTATTCCTCCATGGGGGACAGCTGCAAGCACCTTTTTACACTCTTGTTTGTGTACAGCATTTATCACAGTTGCTTGAATGTTTTTCTATTTTTAAGTGATCCCACTAGCTTTCCAGGCCAGCAGTGTGGGAAGATGCAGTTTTCAAGAAACATTACTCTGGTAATTTAAAGTCTTGTAGCTGATATGAGTGAGGTTTTTTTCATGTCTTTTAGTGCTGTTGGAGTGGGTTAATGTTGTAGTAGTCTGAGTCTGGTCAGTTATAATCAGGTGGCTAGCAATGCTGGTGCCAAGAGCCAACCAGCCAGCCTAGATTTTGTAAAAGATGCTGGCATCAGATGATTCTGCAGTATAGTCACTGAACGACTGTACGTCAACATGCTGAGGTTTCTCCTTTTTTAATTTTGTGGCAGATGGTGGATATTACAGCCAAGAACTGTGGCAAGCCAGAGGCCCTGCCCATTGCTATCAAACTGAATGTTGGCTATTCTAAATGGAAACGTTTTTGATTGAGGGTGGGATTTGGCTTCTGTTTTCATGTATTTTGGCACTGTAGTCTGACACATTAGACTTAAGGTATATACGACAAATTAAATGTAAGCATCTTCAAATACACAATACTTCTTTCAATCTTCACACACCTAAGCTCTTTCTCTCTCAATATAGTGTGAGAATTATTCCACATATGCACATTTATGCTATTAGCTTCAAATGTATATATGTACAAACAAATGCACACAGTAAACAAGCGTCTTTTCCTCTCTTTTAAATGAGATGGCTTTGTGCTTCTACAGAACTGTAGTGCCAGGCTAATTACAAGTGAGAGAAGAAAGGTTACCAACCCTTTCAGAAAAACAGTCATTTAAGATGTATATCTAACAAGTGGCAACCTTGAAATCTCACTCTCATTGAAAAGAACATTAGAAAAGCCTTCCTGACTACACCACTGAAGGAAAGTTTTAATAAAAACTAATTAAACTACAAAAATCCCAAGTGGTTAACTGATTTTAGGGGCTAAATTTCTGGCAATTCTAATTATCCTCTTGTGGCTTCACTTAGTGTTTCACAACCAGGACAGATGACAAAGAAAAACTGCAGTTAAATTCATCCTCCCTGACACCATGCTAAGCACGAGCTTCTCCCTCTCCAAGTAAAATCAATACCATGTTTGAGTAAACACGTTTACAGCTTTATTAGGATGTCTCGCTTGTTCTGTAACAGCTACTTGAAGCTGTGGTAACAAATCGACTCAACTCAGTTAAACCTAGAGAGCTGAGTAAGAGGCTCATCAATAAGGTTGTTATAAAAATAAACTGCAGGAGATCAGAAAGCTGGAACAAACAGCCTGGTAAATGTCAATACTTTTACTTCCAGAGAATGACAAAACCATGAGATCACGAATAAAATGTTTCGGAAGTCTATATCTAGTCTATTTATAAAACGGTCACGTGCTAAATGGGGGATGCACTTCACAGTCTATGTACCACCTTCTTATACAAACTTCATATTTTCTAATCACCAACATGAATACTACAGCAAGCATGTTTTCAAGAAAAGCAGCTAGCATTGTTACTGCTGCCTCTATCATTGTTTTCTTTATGTTTATGGACACATTCTGAGTGGATTGAATTCCTGTAAGGGTCACTCAGATGGGTGCATGTCTTCCTTAGTCTGAGTTTATACAGTCATTTATGGAAACGTGCAAATAATGCAACTTTGCATTTACTGGAAGACTGTGAATAAGTGAAAGGAGTGTTTTCATATCACTTTAGCAGCCATTTCCTGGAATGGAGAGGAGGTGTTGAATACACAAAACAAAAAAGAGCTCAGACCCTAATGCTTTAAAGCATTACATGTGGAAAAAGTTAACAAAAGATTCCTGCAAAAATGTAACAATAAAAAAATGAAATAAAACTCCACTACATCCCTATTATTCCATTAGGAATCAATTACTCAAGGCTGAATATTTTTATTGCATTGCACATATGATTACCGCTGTCTGGACCTTCTGGGCCAGGTCATTGCAGCTTGTAGGATAAGGTTAATCGTACTTCCCAGGGCCTGTATAGATGCTTGGGCCCATCGGAGACTCTCTGAGAAATATTTGTTGTTTCTTTGATGTCTCTGTGCAAGCAAAAATGGTGGCTGTAGCTTTACAGCAGTTTGGTCCTGAAGGGTGTGCAGTGGATGGAGAAAACTTAGATCCCCATTTGGAGCCTACTGAGACTGATGGGAGTTTTGTTGTTGACCTGAACTTCTCTGCCTATGCCTTGACTGAGTACTGTCCATTCTTAATTTTATCCATTAAGAAGGAACAGCCCAAAGCTGGAGGAGAGGCTTAAGTGTTTTATACTGTGACACCCTCCACATTACTCACTCTCTGTGGACTCTACTTTTAATCTGTGTTGCATATCACTTCTATTAAAACTCCCCAGTGCATCTCATTTTCCAGAAAAGAATCATTTCAATTTACAATATGCTCCAAGAAAGATGTGATGGAGGAAACTGATACAACAAAGTTATAACTTCTGATGGTAGTATTCTTCACTTTTAAGTCCACAAGATCAACCTTGGGAAAATTCCCTTTTGGACCAGAGTCTGGTGGATTTCGGCTTGTCTCCAACAGGCAGGACCAGGGGAAAACATTTGATAAAACAAAAACAAAATAATAATAATAATAAAAAAAAACCTTCCAAGCTTACAGGGAATAATCAAGACACTGTGTATACCAAATCATAACACAGGTATTTTCATTGGAAACATCTTCTTCAACTATCTGAAAAAAAAAACACAAAACAACAACCTACTTTCCACACTGATATTTCTCTTTATTTTTTTCTAGAAACTTCTGCTAGAAGGTTTCATAGAAGTCTTCTTCAAAAATTAAAATCCTCCTTTGCCATTTTTGAGACAGCAGAATTAAATAAACCTTTTTATTTATTTATTTATTTATTAGTACCTCAGGACAATTTCTGAGCCTCAAAACAGATTCTTAGTATTGACATTAAATGGTGCAGATTACTACACCTACTGCTTGGGATAAGAGAAAGAGAATTTCACTAATTTCATACAGAGATAACAAAATGCTAAGCATAACAAAATGGAATACTATGTATTAACCTCTATTCAATTTTTAACACTGTTTGAGAGCGTAATGCTTCTGGCATATTCAATACAATAAAGGCCATGTGAATCTAACTTCATGGTTTAGATTCACATGCACAAAAGCTAGGAAAGGACGTGAAACTATTGGAGAGTGTCCAGAGAAGGGCTACAAAGATGGTGAGGGGCCTAGAGGGCAAGACATATGAGGAGTGGCTGAGGTCCCTTGGTTTGTTCAGCCCAGAGAAGAGGAGTCTGAGGGGAGGCCTCATGGCGGCCTGCAGCTTCCTCACAAGGGGAGCGGAGGGGCAGGCGCTGAGCTCTGCTCTCTGGCGACAGCGACAGGACCCGAGGGAACGGCATGGAGCTGTGACAGGGGAGGGTCAGGCTGGGTGTTAGGAAAAGGTTCTTCACCCAGAGGGTGGTCGGGCACTGAACGGGCTCCCCAGGGAAGCAGTTGCGGCACCAAGCCTGTTGGAGTTTAAGAAGCATTTGGACGATGCTCTCAGACACATGGTGCGAATTCTGATTTTTGGGTAGACCTGTGTGGAGCTGGGAGTTAGACTCAATGATCCTTGTGGATCCCTTCCAACTCGGGATATTCTATGATTCTACGATTCTAAGTTGAAGTTGTGTTTGCAGAGCAACCATAAGACAGTAAGGCCTTATTTGCAGGTACACTTCCACACAATCAAGCCAGCAGTATGCAAAGAGAATTGAAAAGCAACAGCCAATGAAGTAGGAATGACTTGGTAGCTAGACAGCCTATGAATTTCTTAATTTTTGTGGGCTGAAATAGCCACAGGATTATATTCATGCTGTTCCTACTTTATAGAATGTCGCTTAGTATCTTTTGCCTCTTTAAATATCTGTTACATTCCTGGATTGATACTAATCATTTACTTGTCACCAATAACGGCAATTTGCTTCCAGGACATCAGTAGGAGGTCAGTGTCACACACAGAATCACAAGCACTGCTACTACCACTGCTTTCAACTGGGAGCATGTTTTTTAATTTTCTTTCCCTTTTATTGCAACCTTGCCATGCTCCCAACTCAAGCATGAGCCCACTTCAGCGTGGGGGAAGTGAAGTATTTATGGGAGAAGTTACTATCCCATTAAATAATAGAGGAACTTGCGAGTGAGTGAGCATACCGCTAGCCAATACCACATCCTGAGAAGCGCCTTTATGATCAGTGTCAGTCTCCGTAGCACCAAACCAATTCATATCAGATGTGAAATAGATAACATATTTCAGTGTATTTTTGTATTTCATTGTGTGTTGTATTTCCTGCAAATATAGCATCAGCTTAATCTGACACATCATTTCTTAGGGGACTGCATCCTGCCCTGATTCCCAGGGGAATGTTCTTGATGATCCAATCTGACTAGTGCCTCTGTCTCTACTCAGAATACATAAAAATAACACAAAAATATTATCAACAATCTGAGAGCAAGGTAATAATAACTCATTAAAGTCATTTCTAACCTTCCACATGAACATTTTCTTTATCATTGCATGATTTTCTAACACACGACACATTAACATAAAATGAAATGTTATGAGGATAGGGATAGTAGGCATGACAAAATATTTTAAACGGTGATGATTTGCTTTGAGGCGTTAAGTCAATTTGTAATTGTCCCATAGCTATTACAGCAAAAACTGAAACTTTATAATTGGTTTTGAAAATCTATTTTTAACACAGTAGGCTTGTTTTTAAGATGTACACAGACTATTCAACGCTTGCTTCTCACAAAGCCTATCCAGAATGTCTCTGATTTTATGGTGAGGTAACTTAGGCCTTTTAAGACCCAAAATATTAATCCTCTTGCCGCATACTGTGGCTCCCTTAACACTGCTGATGTCACTGACAGGCAGAGACATGGCAGCTGGAAGGATCAGGTCCTGCTTCAGTCTAATTAGAAACTTCCAAGGGTTTTTAATTCCATTCACTGATCCTTTTAAAGGTCTCTCTCACTTCTATATTTTATTGAAAAAAAAAATGACAGCAAATACACTAACATTTTGCCTTACAGTAATTCTACTATGTATTTTTCTGTATTGTTTTTATATTGTATAGGTGAAAATGAGAATTACCATATTTAGGTCACCATATTTTGGTAAAAAATACATATGCAATAAACTTATTAAGATGAACAGTTAGAAACCTACATAATGGTAGCAATCAAAAAAAAATAATGGATTGGATCACAATTACATTACACTGGGACAACACTTGTTACTAGTTTTATGTATAATACCAACACAGAAGAGTGTATAACTTCCAAAGAAATAATTTTGGACAGAATTGGTAAATAAATTAAGTAGGGAATTAAACAGAAAACAGGAATACTCCATGTTTTTCCTGAGTGATACCTGTTTTTATGTTTTTGTTCAAGTAGTTGCAATTCAAACTGTGGCAAATTTCTAAACTGTGCCAGTATAAATGTTGAAATTACTAGCGACTGGCTACAATATTGATCAGAATAACGATGTGCCTCTAGCTGAGACTGAGCAAAGTCAGCCAGGAAAACATAATCTGGTAATTTTCTAGTTTGTAGAAGATCAGTTACAGAGATAATATGGCCATCTAATAGCCTAGGTTTAGATGTGATATTTATCTGAGAGAATTAAGGATGCCACCAGAACACATGGGCGGTAAGTCACGAACATGTTGACAAGTTTTCCCCTAGCAAGCCAAGATTGATGCCCTATCTGCAGCTCAGCTATTATACTCATGTATGCTGTTTATAAAACAGGAGTATTAAAGATGGGCAAAATGGGCTGTCAGTCAAAATGCCGATGACATTAAGAAGGTATTTTTATTTCAAAGCTTCATATCTCATCAGCCATGATCTCAGTAACAACAGGATTGCTCAGAGGCAATTAGCCACCCATGTTGTATAAATGAAGACTAAGAGAGTGCTGATTTCTGCTAAAACATTTATCTTTACTTCAAAGAAAAGACAAAACAAAGTAGTATCCCCTTGTCTCTTCGCTCATGAAGATAAATTTTATAGCAGAAATAAGCCATAACAAGTTACATATACATACATATCTAATTGCTATCACCCCCCCCCAAAAAAAAAAAAAAAGAAAAAGAAAAAGAAAAAAGAAGTACCCCTCACTCCCAGCTGGCAATTAAAATTGCATCTCAGGGCTCTGGAGTTATCAGAAGGCAGTACTTCACAGCAATGATATTTTATCCACTCTATTTCTATCAAATGTGATTAAAAATGATGACAACTTCCCAAGGTACAGTCTTAAGTACAAAAACCTTATACAAATTAAAGACCATTGTAAGTGAATTAAGTAGCTTCTGACATTACACTTCTGCTGTTCATTAAAGAACAACTCCTAATTCCTTGAACTATTACAACAAATCTAGAATGTTTTAGGGGTGCTGAGTACAGGAGGGAAAGCAACGCTTACAACGCAGATTTGTACAGAGCTGAAAAGGTAACAAATAAGAGGAATATTTCATTCCTCTCCATTGTTTTCAGTGAAAACAGATTCTTTCACAATCTTAGACAGTCCTATATGTCCATTAAGGAGCTTTATTTTTAATATAGTCACAAGCTCACTCATAATTTAGTATTCTGACAAACCATTTAAATCACCTGTCTCTGCTGACTGCATTATCAGATCTTTTCGTCATGTTTAGCACTCCTGGTATAACCATATAGCAACTATCCATAAGAATGTATTTAGTTTCTCACACACACGCACATGCCTCTACCCACACAACTCCTTTTCTTGAAATACCTAAGAGACTTATTAGACAAAGCCATGAACACAGTCCATCTTTGCCCTATACCAGATTTATTGTGAGTAGATGGAATTCTCATTGTATAAACTTCAATTTTTAATTCAGTCAGCTTCTACTCTTTAACCACCAACACCGCCCGCAGAAGACGACTGAGGGTAGATTTTCAGAGAAGCAGGAAATGGCAGCTGGGTCCCTAATTCCTACAGGTTTAGAAGTTATGGAACCACAGCACAACTACGGTTGGAAGGGACACCTGGAGGTCACTCGCTCCAGCCCGCGGCCATCTAGATGATTTTTTATTTTAAAGATTCTTGGATTCTTTCCATAAATGATGGATTCTGCAGAACAACAGCAGAAGAATTACAATAGTGGATTTAATTCTCTTGCCATTTTTATCAATATTATACTTGTTTAAATCGAAAGGTATTCCGAAGTTATACTAAAGTTTTCCAAAGTTTACTAAAGTTTACTAAAGTGCTTGGAAAACAGAACTAAGGTTTCTTGAATCAAACTTAGTAGCAGAGGAGTAATGACGAGCAATTATTCTGTGCACTGTGGATTCTTTGCAAGCCTATGTTTATATTTCTTGTACTGTGTTTTTATAAACATATATATGTACTTATATAATATATTTGAAGAATATTTCACATTGAAGGTAATATTTTAACATTTCAATAATGTAGAAATACACCAAATACGACTTAACTCTGAAATCAAAGCTGGATGTCACTCTATAGAAAAATCATTTGCATTTAACTCACAAAAGCAGACTAAAATTTGAACAATGTGATGACCTTTAGGCAAACTCTGAGGAGCCCAAGGTCTTTACCTAATTTGTAGAGGCATTTAGATTAAGATAGAAAAACTATTGTTTAGGATTAACCTCTATATTAAAGATGAGGGAATGACTTAATTTAGCCAGTTTGGCAATAGAAACATAAACAAAAGGAGGGAAACATCTCCACTAAACCCTCAGGTCTCTAAAGAGAAGATGAGGATGCCACAAGGCACACTTGCTCGAAAACACATATGAAAGGAGACAAGTCCTCTTTTGTTGCTATCCCCTGTCTTCTATCAGAGCAGCTCTCTGATAACTGAGGCAGAATTTGGCCACCTCACAAGCTTCACACTAGGTTTCACAAGAGAAAGAGAGATAACTGCTTTTTCTGTAAGCATGTGCACCAAAAAATTTCTCAGTGTGGCTTTCAAACTATAGATAACAGCCTTATGAGATTCCTCTGTACATGAAAGCTGCCAATGGGATTTTTAAATTGACATGTGGTTTGAGCTGTTGACTCAGCTTTGGTACCGACAGAGGCAAATTGTTATTAGCCTGTCTTTGGCACCATACAACGCTTAATGAAGAGCTCCTTACATCTTGGGATTTTTTTTTCCTTGAGAATGGTATATCTTTATAGCATGGTGGTAAGTAATATACTTTTACTGTGATCATTCAGTCACTGCTTCATTACACTACTTGAAAATGATTTGTGGTTACACTTCATACTCCAGTACTTTTCATGCAGTATATAACTAAATCATACTAGATTACTAAGTCAATACATTTCTATTGACAGAACCTGAAAAAACATTGATTTTACACCTTCTCCTATTCATTTATTATGGATTTTTGATCCAATTCCACTTAGAGGCAGAGATTTTGTAGGGAACAATGACAGTTACTATCAGAAAAGTTTCTTATTGTTTTCTTTGGTTATGGTGGCAGTGACAAAGAGAAATCCAAACAGAAAGCAGACCTTACTACGGCTAAAGAGAGCAGGATGGCATAAGGGAAAGTATAAGATGGTAAAATTGTCTGTACTTCAATATGTTTACTGCCATTAAATATGCTTTGATTAACATTATTGCAGAGGTTCAAAATGGAGCTGACTAGCAATAAATAAATGGTAATTTAATGAGTAACAGAATGTTCCACAAACTCTACAAAATAAGGCTGTAATTCCATTAAGAGGACTCTTGTGTCATAAGCCATGTCAGCAAAACTCAAGTGATTTGTCAATGTCCTCAGAACCCGGAGGTGGACTCGCAACTTAAATTTATGGGTATCTCAGGGATTTGTAACTGAAAAATCTGTGATACCCCTGAAATCCACAGGAGGTGCTGAGATGCTACAGAGTAAATCATTGTTGTTTAAACTTCTAAAAGATAGTAGTGTTGTTGAAAAGCAATAAAGGCAGAACTCTGTTAGTATTGTTTAGAGAAGTATTTTTAGCATAAAGCTACCTGCAGCAATTTTAAGACCTGATTTCTCATTCACGCACTGCACCAGCCTGAATGGCAGGTGACTTGATGCTTTTAGTAAGAGGCAAGAAATGCAGAGATATTCCTGATGCTAACTTAAAATCACATTTCAGCTGAAGAATGCAGTTTATTTTTTGTTGCTAGGTGTGGGAGTAAGCTAGTTCTCCCACGCGCCAGGTGATAGGACGAGGGGGAATGGGCTAAAGTTGCACCAGCGGAGGTTTAGGTTAGATATTATGAAAAACTTCTTTACTGAAAGGGTTGTTAGGCATTGGAATAGGCTGCCTAGGGAACTGGTTGAGTCACCATCCCCGGAGGTATTCAAAAGCCATTTAGATGTAGAGCTTAGTGATATGGTTTAGTGGAGGACTTGGCAGTGTTAGGTCATAGGTTGGACTAGGTGATCTTGGAGGTCTTTTCCAACCTAAATGATTCTGTGATTCTGTGATTCTCCTTGGAGGCCAGCAGCTTCAAGTCTGGAACTGCTCAACTCATGAATCAACTCACAGAGTTAAAAGTGCCCAGAAACCTTGTGTCTTTTAGGTTTGACGACTGTCAGTAGTTCGGTAGGTTCAAGGGAAAACAAACAAACAAACAAAAATAACACTTGATCTCTTATTTTCCACTTTCACATGGAGAAATACATGAGGAGTGACTTGCCAAGTTGGCATAATTATTGAGATGGAATTTCCTTACAATCTGAGTTATACCTCTGGAAGAGAGTGCCTCAGTGAAAGACCTTTCAAAATATGATAAAGTTTAAAAAACCTGACCTCCTAACGTAAAATAAAACCTGCTTGATGGGGTTAGTTCTCATTATATCCCACATTTTCCTCTCAGCCAAGACATTGTGTGCCAACAAAACCACTGTTCAGTCATGTTAATATACCAGTCCCAAAAGCTTCCCAGTAGTGGAAGCTTTGCCATGGGACTCTTGTTCTCTACTGTTTGAATAAAAGACTATGTTCCTAGGAGAGCACAATATAACACTAAGTGCATTTTTGCATTAAGGGATGAACTTCAAAACACTTCACTGCAAGGACACTAAAATCGAAATATTATATGTAGAATCATGGAATATCCCGAGTTGGAAGAGACCCACAAGGATAATCGAGTCTAACTCCCAGCTCCACACAGGACCACCCAAAAATCAGACCACGTGTCTGAGAGCACTGTCCAAACACTTCTTGAACTCCGGCAGGCTCAGTGCTGCAACTGCTTCCCTGGGGAGCCCGTTCAGTGCCCGACCACCCTCTGGGTGAAGAACCTTTTCCTAACACCCAGCCTGACCCTCCCCTGTCACAGCTCCATGCCGTTCCCTCGGGTCCTGTCGCTGTCACCAGAGAGCAGAGCTCAGCGCCTGCCCCTCCGCTCCCCTCGTGAGGAAGCTGCAGGCCGCCATGAGGCCTCCCCTCAGACTCCTCTTCTCTGGGCTGAACAAACCAAGGGACCTCAGCCACTCCTCATATGTCTTGCCCTCTAGGCCCTTCACCATCTTTGTAGCCCTCCTTTGGACATTCTCTAATAGTTTTATGACCTTTTTATACTGAGATGCCCAAAACTGCACGCAGCATTTGAGATGAGGCCACACCAGCACAGAGCAGAGAGGGACAATGATTCCCTTTGACTGGCTAGCAATGCCATGCCTGATGCACCTCAGAACACGGTTGGCCCTTCTGGCTGCCAGGGCACACTGGTGACTCTTGTCCAACTGGCTGTCAACCAAAACCCCCAGATCCCTTTCTGCAGAGCTGCTCTGCAGCCTCTTGTCCCCTGGTCTGTACGTATAGCCAGGGTTGCCCTGTTCCAGGTGCAGAATCAGGCACTTGCTCTTGTTAAACTTCATATTGTTGGTGATTACCCAGCTCTCTAAGTTGTCAAGATCTCTCTGCAAGGCCTCTCTGCCATTGATGGAGTCAACAGCTCCTGTACTCATGTACTATTGCCTGGGTAGTAACAGCTTGATAAAAACCTCAATCAAAGAAAGCAACTAGGAAATCACTGAAAAGAATATGACCTTCCCGTTATAAAAGTTCTGTCAGGACAAAAATACTGCATCTGGCTCAATGCTAGAATCAACAGAAGATACATATGTTAACTAGTATTACCCACATTACTGTGTAGGGCTTTCTGGTAGGGAGACCGTAAAGAACTTTTCCTGTTGCAAATACATACTTTGAAAACACATGAAAAGTGTGATACAGATAAAATACAGACATTCCCCCCAAATGAAACACAGACCAAATCAAAGCCTATCCAGTTCAGTATCCCATTTCCTACATATGGGAAGGAAAATGAAATGACTCCATGAAGAAGGAGACCACAGTATGTAAGACTAGAATCAGCTGTGTACCTAGACTGTTATGACTCCCAAATCTCCCATCTGGACTAAACTCAGGAAAATCTGTTCTCTGAGGAGAATAAATGACCAATTTATTATTTATGGGGTGACAGAGGAGAACTAAGACATCTCAGAAGCTAATGGAAGAACTGTGAGTATTCAAAAGCTCATGTTGGTTTCTGAGTCATAGCAGAGTGAAATACGGTGCAGGAAGAAACTAAGCTCACATACCAATACTCAGGTAAGGATCTAACCGTAATGAGATTTCAGATAGATTTGCAACTGCTGAGCCAAAAAACAGGGAAGAGGGAAAAACAGCTGTGCTCCTTTCCTTACGTGTTAAGGTAAGAGGGAGAACTGTACAATGCCATGCTACATTGGACTGCATTGAACTCGAACTCCATACAAAAAGCACCTGATGATGTCTCAGTGCTTTTGTAGGGGAAGTGAAGAAAATAATATATGTCTATACATGGTAATACAGGACCCTTGTTGTAATTCCCCCCAAATACACTGAAACTTGCTGTATCCAGGCAGGTTACCTCAACAAACTTAGGAAGACAAAGGGGAGTTGATCTTTCAGAAGAGCTATTCTCTTCCCTTTCTTCCAAATCGAATTTAGCATTTTTCACATTGTTTTCCCCCAAACTGCTGAAATCCACTGTTTGACACTTGGAAAAAGCAATTTCACAACTGATCCAAGACCAGCCTGACAAGGTATGCCTGAATTCCTTACACTGCTGATGGAAGGGAGCAGTTTGGAATGGGGTCTGATTTGGCTTACATCAGCCAGTCCATGCAGTATGTTCTGAATAATTTCTGAAGTCTATGTTTTAACCTTCTACAGAAAAACAGCAGCTAAGGCAGCACTAGGGAAAAGGATATCATTTAAAGAGGAAGAGTTATGAGAGACCAGGCAGTTCTTAAAGCCTGACCAGTTGTAATAGTCTTCCTGCAGCTAAACCAGGAAAGAACAAAAGTAGGACTACTAAAAAAACATGAAAGTTCTGATTTCCATATAATGCCTAAAATCTAAAGAAATGAGAATAAATACAATCTGAGATAAATGTGGCAGATGTGAAAATCTGCTTCCTGCTGAGGCAAAGCTTGGTTGGTGTCTACCATACTGTCCACCTGGGTACTACCCAGTGTTATTTTATTTTCAGGATCTGAAAATGAAATAGGCAAGGTCTTTCCTCTTTTTATGACAAGAACAGCAGCTTACTGGCACAGCTGATATGCATAGCACATGTGTACAAGGATAAGCACTTGAAGATCTTATTTATGTTAATAGTCACCGTTACTTACTGGTTCAAATTTAGTCTTTATTTGTGATTTAGGAACAATAGAGAGTGACAAGTGTTCATTAAAAGGTGTATGAATAACATGACCTAACATGTTTTTCTCTATTTCTGCCCTTTTTGATTCAAGAAAGCACCAAGGCAAATGAGTAATAACATTTCTATTTTCAGCCAGATTTAAGCGTATACAGAAAATTTATCATAGGTTTAAGTGATGCATTAAGGAGGGATGAAACTATTCACATGCTTAAGATTAAGCTTATTTTGAATACTTTCTTGAAGTGGGACTCAATTCTGAAGCTTTAATTTGGGTAACACACTGCTTGTTATCCCCTTCATAGCTACAAGACTGAGCCCTGCATTTCTACTTATAAAGTCTCTTTGGTAATGTTTACAGTAAATTAGTGACTGATGGAGCTCCTTAAAGCTTCTATGTCCTGGACACCAGAGTCTTTAGGATGCAATACTGCATCACAGAACTACATGTATGAAGGTTACAATGAATGACAGAACTTTTGGATTAGATTGTTTTTTGGCTTATATTGAATCATTTTTAAAAACAGGCGTAGACATAACATCCTCTTTTTTTCCTTAGAGCTTGTGCCAAAAAAAATAGTAAGTTTGCAAATGGATATTAAGCAATGCCAGATATTTTCTGGGTTTGTTTTAACAAATTAACCCTTTGTGTTCTTTTCTGATGTCCAAATAATTGTATTGGAAGCAGATGTTCTACCAAAACTGACACGATCAGAAGACATTATGCTCACTTATTAACATACTGTTTAATATTCACTACAACCTGTTTTAAAGAACAACAATGTGTTAACATTTAAGCCAGGAGGGATTTCTGTACACTATATAGTACTTGATGCAGCTTGTTTATGCAACAGTCTGACAGATACGATTAATCTCACGAAAACGACCAGAGTATAGCATAATGGCATATCATCTTTAAAGTAATAGAACACACTTTCCCTTTGAAAATCAGAACTTAATTAAATCACATAACTTCAGAATGCAGAGAGAAGCTCTAAAACAATGAAGTTAATTCTAAGGGATAGTTGAATTAAAAAATGGTAGATTTTATACAGAGAGAATAATACAACAATCTCCAAATGAGAGTGAGGAAAGAAATACCTCCAACAAACGCATCTCCAGCTCCATTGGTATCCACGATTTCACTCTGATCACTCACCAACACAGGGAAAGTAGTTACTTCATTTTCTATAATGGAAGGAGAAAATAGAACATCGGCTACTCACAAATATGACTTAGAAAAGGACAACAAACAGTGAAAATCATAACAATTCAGAACTGGAGCTCTGACTCTATAACGTAACATACTGATTTGGATAAGAACAGATTTGGTTTATAATAATAATTTGTAATGCAGTATTTACTGCAGAGGGATATGGGAATACACTCGATCAAGCTATTTGTTATGGACATTTTCATTAATTACTTTCTGTCTCATTTCTTTTCTTTATTTCCTAATGTTAAGGGCAAGAGAAAAGAATTAAACTGGGAGGAACAACATAAAACACATGGGCATATGGACAAGACTAAGAAAAGCCCATCCTGCCAAAATCAGTGCTTCTTATTAGTTGCAGAGAGGTGATGTAGCCTCCAGAATAGCCAGTCCAAGCCTCCAAAAGTTCCAAAGAAATTGCTGCATTGCAAAAGAACAAAATGTATGTGAACTAACTAAAGTAAAACTGTGAAATGAAGAGCAGGAACTACTGCATATCAGACTGCTCTCAAATTACATCTTTTTAAAAAACACATATACATAAGAAGCCTTGCAACTCTTGGACTAGATTTGGTTTCAAGATTTCAGTGACTTCATCCTCTTCCTTACTATTTCTTCTTTAAAAAGTACTTCCTTCTCTGCAGCTCCCTGCCCTCTACTGGCACTCGTTAAACCTATTGCAATAGGTGGATACTCAGCATCTTCACCTCAATTCACTGCCACACCACAGTTCAACATAATTACACCACTTAGGTATGATAACTTTAGAGTTCGAGGGTTATAAATTTAATATATGCCACTAATTAATCAGCTATGGCTTTCCAGGTGGTAATGTCATAATGACGTGATAAAAATATAATTACCACCTTGTCACAATACCTTGTTAAAGTGTAAATTACCCCTGTAACAGAGCCAATGGAAGTTCTGCCTCTGGTAGTCAGTATGCATTAAACTGTCTCAGAGCAAACAGATTGTCCTTTGGCAGACAGCAGGAATTAAAAAAAGGGGAGGGGGAAGAAAAGCCTGTCAACCAGTGAAAATGAAAACCATCAGAGCTGTCATCCTTTAATTTTTGGTAAAAATAGAAATAAAACGGGAAATAGATCCTCCAGCAGCTAAAAGCTGGAGATGAGGAGCTTCTTTACTGTCCAGCAACAAAGCAGATCATAAAAATCACTCTCACACTGACTTACACAGTAGCAAACAAGGAAACCTAGTTTGGGAAGCATATAAAGAATTCACAGTCTCAAATCAGGCAAGCCTGCGTATGCTGCAGAGGTACCAGAAGGATCCTGGTTTCTGTGAAATGCAGTGTATCAGCTCTACTGCTCTTCACCATCTGCTACTAAGTGAACCAGGCAGATATAATGATGCTGCCTCCAGAGGGAACTGTTGGCTGGCCCACCAGGAGGGGAGGGGAGCATTAGCAACAACCATCCATGAGAGGCAAAGGAAAAAGGGTAATGAAAACCATAAGATGAATATTCCAATTAAAGAACAGGTTTCAGTCAGTTCTCAGTGCATCCTACTCTCTATACTGCTAAGAAAGCTATTTAGAAACCTTCTTTGATGCTGTGCTGTACTCTTAAGATAGTCTTCAGAAGTAATGTTTTTTAGTAATTTTAACAGGACTCATTTGAATTGGAAATCAAGAAAGAGAGGTCTTATATTAAACTCTGGCAGAAGAGCAGAGGGTATTCATCCATTTCATGAGAAGGTATATATGATTGGCTCTAGATAACGCTAAAACAATGAACAAAGTGGTAAATCTGTTGAAGACACATTGTAATAAACTAACCTGCCTGGGCACACACAGATGTTCTACATTAAATACACAGTAGACACTTGCATATGCATACAAATGTATGTGTTTGGGCACACAGAGTGAACAATGCACAGGCATTATATTTGGAATGCTGTAAATGGGGCTTGGCATCAAACAAGACTATATTCAAGCAAACTTCCACAGACGAAAGTTCACACTATCACCTTTCTCCTTTCTTTTCCTCCTCTGTCTTGATTCCTTCCCTCAGCTCCCTCTAGTACATTCAGGTGAGTATTGCACTGTGAGCTCTTATTCTTCTCTTTCTGCAGTGGACGTAATTGTATGTAAATGAATTAGTCTAAAAACCCAAACACATCAATGACTTCTGTTGACATGAAAGCAACCTCTTCTTCTGACCTCAGTTTGCCATCTCTACATGGACCATACATTCCATCTCCCTTTTTCCATAACATTACATACCTTCTAGAGGGACAATAATCTCATATTTTGAAATACTGTTTCAGTATTTCAAATATATACTTTGTGAAAGTTTCAGAAGCAGCTCACATGGCTTTGGAGCACATAATACATGATAAAGATATTACCACCTGCACATACTGCACACATCCAAGAGAGTAAAGTATCTTTCTTTAACCTTATGAGAACTTCTACTATCATAGTAGAATCTACTATAGCTAACACTAGTTAACATATTGCAAGATAGAACAAAATAATACTGAGTTTTTTTTCTTTGCTTCACAATAAATGAAGTCACTCAGAATTAAGGCTGCCATTAATTTACCTTGCAATGTCTGTGTAATAGGATAAAAATAGCTAACATCTCTCACTGATCTGTGTCTTGTAACAACTACGCACAACAGGGTGAATTAAGATGAAGCACAAGTCTCCATTCTGAATATCCTTGCTTTTGTGACTTTAATGTTACTTTAACTTCATTTCTGTATGTGATCTATTATTTTGTAAAACACTCAAATCCATCATAGTAAACACAGAGACACCTTGGCTAAGTGCACTGGTCATCAGTGGCCTTGCATCTCTAAGTCAGTTCTGATTTCATTTATCATTCTGAGAGCTTATGAAATAAAGAGTAATTACATAAGTGTTTTGAAATCCAAGTGCTGCTCCTCTGGGCATAAAATCCAATGTTCTATTTTTAAGCAACAAATATCTTCTGTGGTAAACACACTCAGATACAACACATTCCAGTTTGGTATCATTTGCTGGAAGCCCAGAATTGGAAGTGTATATTGCAAAAGGGTGTCTATAATTAGGGAAGTTTTAGTAACAAGCATTAATGAAATTTTAAATCTTGGGACTTTGATTTCCCTTCAATGATTTTACACTGCTGAGGAGCTCAACTGCTTTAGAATGATATGGAAATAATCAAAAGTTAATGTACTGAATTCATAGGCTGAAGAAAATATTCACTGATAAATCAGCTCATTGGTAAATTTAGTTATTGTTAATTTGTTGCATTATGTACATAAAGATGTGAAATCTATCTTTGTTTTCCCCAGGCAAAAATATGCACTAGCATATCTATCTTGAGATATTTTTGTAGGTAAAAAAGTCTGGAGAGACAAAAACTGGAGAATAATACTAACTGAAAAAACAGCGCTCCTACCATTCTAGTACATTTAACCTCCCAGCTGAACACAAACCTTTTTCATGATGTTAACTGAAACAATCGAACTCTGATGATAGCTGCAAATACTACAGGTCTGTCTTTAAACCAAATTAGAATCACAGACTACACGTTTACTCTTAGTACAGTAATAAACACCAGCAAGCAATCATTACATCCAATTAGGCTGAGTACTTTCCTTAACTGGGTCATTTACCAGTCTCTCTTGCTCTTAAAAGTAGATTAAATGTGTAAACTTACATTTAATTACCTGTAACAGAACTCTTATGGGCAACATGTTGGAGTGTCCTTAATTTTGTATTAAAATAAAAGTAAGAAGGGAGTCCTAAAATATATACAAAAATGTCTAGCTATTTCCTCAAATAAGCTTTTGATCCATGGGCTGATAGTAGTAGTACAGATGCTTACAAGATGGAGACACATTCATGTTTCTTTTGTAAGCTTTAACTTGTAAAAAGAAGGAACAACTGTGAAACAGAATGCTGTCCCATCTCCTTCCCACCCCCATCCTCTCTCATTTTCTTTAGATCGGGGGCCAAAAACAGATAAAAAGGAAAAAAGAAAAAAAAAAAGGACAGGAAGAACTTAACAGAACATAGAAACCTAAGCTCAAAACCTATAAACGTCTCTGGAAAGCTATAAGGTAAGAAGTAATGAGAAAAGTATTTGGAACAAACCCATGTCAGTCTGGCTGACTCTGAGCTCTTACCTCTCTCCAGAAGGTAAAACCACAAGCCTGCAGGCTCTAAGCCTCTGTACCTTCTTCAGCACATTAACGCATCTTTTAAAATTAGCAGTATAATAACATTTTCTCCTGTTTTTTTTCTACAGTAGAAACTACTGCTGTTGCTGTATTTCACCCAGAGATACCACACTTGATATGTAAATCAAATAGATTCTGTAATTCTCCCACCACTATCAGCACAGCGCTGTTCACAGCTGTAAGGCAACATGGGCTAGGGCGCTGTGCACTGAACCTCTGCTTAGAAATCCTTACGACGGCCAATGGTGATGTATTTCAAACCTGGCAGCGTTGATTCAACCTGTCACTTCAAGGCAAACAGAATGAGATCCTGCGTTTTCAGGCTGGGACTTTCAGATAGCTGTAGTGCACGAGCACTACGGGCCCCCTGGCATGTGCGTGGTAAGTTTGCCTTGTTTCTCATGCCAGCATCTCCCTCTCCTCCGTCTATTTCTGTGCATTGTTCTGCCTGGTGCTGTAGCTACGAAAGGCTTGTCAGAAAAATACGGAATTTATTTGTGCAAGTCAATGGAGTTAAATAGTATAAGAAGCAAGATGTAAGTCAGCCACATGCTCTCTGATCCTTCTAATCAAATATTTTAATAATACACAATGAATGATGCTGTATTCTAACAAACCCAACATGTAGCCAAGAAAACTTTCTAACAGGGACTAGTGAAGAAGTTAGGTCTTTCTTGCTATAATGAGCAATGTTACTCAAAACAAGTCATAGAGTAGTTGTCATTTATAAAGCATTTATATATCTATGGTATGATAAAATTAATATAAATATGAATTTATTTCCATAATAAAACACCCAAATAGAGCAATTAGGCTACAATTCTTGCAGCTTGTTAGGCAAAAGTAAGTACATATAGGTATGTTGGCCAGGATACAAAGAACTGTCCCTCGGAGGCAACTCATTTGCAGTAGAAACAGAAGGAATATGCCAAAGATTTTGAATCTTCTACGGCTCTACTCATGATCCCGCAGGTATCTGTAGCAGGAATGACAGTGTGCAGACCCCACTTCCCCCCTCTCCAAAGACGTTCAATGAGACTTGTCTTCCCTTTACAGCTCTGCCCAGACATACGCATTGTCCCATTATCTAGTCAAGAGTATTTTTATTCAGAAGTCATATTCACAGCATTTATGTGTGATTCATAGGATTAGAGTTAATAGGGGAAAGAAGGTTCCTCCAAAGGAACTCATACACATCAGCTATTACCAATGATGTAAAATTAAACAATATTCTTGCACTCAGTGTATAGCCACTGAACCTATATGAGACTCGTCTGCACTCCTGTCAATTCAACACCACTCCTTTGAAACAACTTTTGATTTATACCAGCATGAGGTCAGATCCAGAACTCTGTATCTAGTTACAACTGAAAAAAAAATGTAACAGCATCAACTAATGACTCACAATAGCTTTTAAAGGCCCAAATGTGTTTCGTTTACTTTACAGAAGTAGTGGGAGCCACTTAACCTTTGATATTGTTTGTACCGTCACTGCCAATGCCATGAGTTGAGGTTCTGCTTTTTCTTGTATTAAATAATTCTTGGTTTGCACAAGAAAACAAAACTCTATGACTGTGTGTAAAAGATGGGGCAACAAGCAGAGGTAAACAGAAAACACTACAGTTTTGCTTCAGATTGGTGCTAATTTAAATAAATAAATAAATAAATAAATGCATATAAACATATATGGAAAAACTGCCCTAAAGAACAAGCCGATGAATTTTTCTGGCATGTGTCACAATGTTTAAAGTTTAGAATGGCAATGAACTCTGTTGAGGAAGCCTTTCCGAGCACACACGAGTATTGCCATTTGCCCGCTAGGCAGAGATTTCAGAGGGAGCTGAAACTGCGCCCACTGAACTGCCAGAAAATGCACTCCTCTAACTCAGCGTGGCTGCTGAAGACATAAGGTAGTGCTCAGAACTGAATTGTTTGCCTGTGATCTCTGCACCAGGAAAGGGTTTGAAGACTCAGGAAAGGCAAAGAGTATAAAGTCATAGACACCGAAAATAAGAAAGGCTCAGAACGTATGCAAATATTTTCACTGATTGAACACTATGAAATTACTATGGAAAGCTCAGAACAAAATCAGTCCTGAAGAAAGAAGAGATGGGTTACAATAAACTAAATCTGTGAACGGTATGACCCTATCCTCCAATGAGAACAGAGGGTGTAGGTCCCCTTGGCATAATGACGGCTGCACATCGGTACAGCTCCACTGCAATGCGTCTAGCCACCCCTGAGAAAGTATGGTGTGGCATAAAAACAGATCTGGCCTTGGATATCAACAAATGTAGATCTCTGCTCCTGCCCTGCAAATCCTACATGATTTGGTTTGACCAGTGTACATCATACTTCACTGTTAAAAGCAAAAAACAACCAACCCTCTAAAAAAATACTACTTTTTGAGCTCTATATGGGAATGGAAAACATAAACAAATCTCTATTTCTATCCATAAATAGGTAGCTCAGAAAGTGAAAACGAGTGCAAATGATGACAGATGGAATTTCAATTTTCAATGTCTAATGCAAAGAATACATCACATATGTACGTCCAAGTTACACTGACCCACATGTTCTAGCTCATACATGCTCTTCAACTTTCTGAAACCTGGCAATGTGGGCTGTGCAAAAATGAAGTATCTTTCAGCTAAGAAAGAAGACCGTGTACTTCACTTACTGTTTGCACTGACCCACATGCTAGCAAGAAAGCACATATGTTTGTACTCCACTTCATGCCATTCTACAGACATATTTGAAATCACTGCACAGCTGGATCATCAAAACATTGTCCTGTGGGAGAATTTTCACACAAATATTGATCTATAATCTGGTCAAAGCAATCGCTACCCAAAAGCTTATCAGGGCATTGGCTAAAACAGAAAGGAGAAAAACACATTACAATTTGATTTTGAGCAGGACAACCACTGTATTATGCCTCACATTTTTTATACATTAAGCATATTGCCCTAATGGGGCAAACACACCTGTCAAAACTTGCAAGCTTTCTTAGCTATACCTCAGCGTCACAGCGGTGAACACAGAAATCACATCATTTAAATAAATGCCATGTTACATGACAGCTTTGTTTATGCTACATGATAATCTGAGAAGCATAGGTCGTCAGTGGAGGCAGAAATGGGCCCAAGGCATTTCTATTTTACTTGAGCAACAGTAAGACTGAAAAGAAAAGGAGTGAGCATTAGGTCACTACAGAGCAGTTTTGAAGGAGCTTTTTCTTCTGGGAGAATTTATATTTAGTTTCATAAATACAGTCAGTCCATCAAAATGAAAGAGAGCCTTCCTTAGAAACATTACTAAAAATAAGTTAATGTATAAATATGTTGCTCTTTTTTTTTTTTTAATTAACCTGATGCTAGTTGGACATTGTTGAGGTAGATGTGCCATAGAAATTTTAGAAATTTAAATTGCCTTTAAATATTCAAATAAGATGTAGAAATTCGTATTCTTCATCCTTTTAACTCAGAGCTCACATCTAGAATTTTTACAATTTTTTTTCTTCTCATGCTGTATTTTGTAAATTCTCTATTGCCTTTAATTAAGATCTCCCTAGGCTACTTATTTATTTTTGAAGAATGGAACTTGCTTACTAAATGGATTTTCTCAGGCTTTTGCAGGTTTTAGATCTATTAGAAGATGCCACTGCAGAGTAGGCTAAGATTTGTTCTAATCTCAACGGGGAAATACTCTGCTCTTAAAAACACCAGTTAAAAACAGAGCAATTCCACTATTTTTAATGGAACTCTTTCAGTATTATGCAAGTCTAGAAAGAGAATTTGGCCCAAAATGAAGGAGTGTATTTTCCCCCTAAATTAGTTGCAGATCATAATTAAATGCCTGTACATTTTGCACACACAGGCTAAACTGGAAGAGTGGTGCCTTCCTCCCACAGCTCTCACCTCAGGCCCCCAGTTTTCTGGTAACCAAAACCACCTCTTGGAGGAGGCACTGGGAATCCATCAGTGCCCCCAGTCTCCGAAGAGAGGAAGGCTGCCACTGCCCACCAACTCCTCTGAATCCAGCACAGAGGCTGCTTCAACCCGAGCCTACCCCTAGCAGTTTGGCCTGACCCTGAAGATCAAAACCTCATTTTCCTTTATCTTCAATTTCTAACATATTTTAATTTCTGTATTCATTTCCTAAGCTATTTGATATCACAGCTTCACGTTCTCATCTTCTAGATCAGAGTAGTGACTGCCCAGAAGCTGACACACCACACATTTGCAGTATGAACATCTAACATGCTTTGCGTTGTTTCTCTAAGCATCTGTTTTGATTGAGGACACAAAGACCACTTTAAAATTTCTGTATTCTACCTTTCAAAACAACCTTGATTTTTTTTCAAATGTTTAAGCTGTCAAGATAAGCAGGAAATCCACAATCCATTTTTTTTTTTTATATTTGGTTTTAGCTAAATATAAAAAATGTCACTCCAAAAGGTAGATACTTATATCCCATGATGCTCCACAGATTAAAAGAAAATTGCATTAGCACTAAACTCACTACAGTGTTTAACTGCTCACAAATGGATTTTCATATTTTTGTGGTAATTTACAATGTGCAATAGGTAGTGCAATCTAATCCACCACAATTGCATAATATTTTTGACCAACTTGCTGTTGATAAATAATGCAAGTATTAGGTTATTAAATTTTTTACAATTAAGTGACTAAGAAAGCTGTTTATTGCCTTCCGTTATACCCTCTGTTAATAAGATCGTTGTTGCAGATGTTCATGTATGCTGCATTGATGTTTAATGGTGCATGATGCTCTAGGTGGTTCCCATAACCTTGCTTTGTCTACTATGAGCTGACTCAATTGATATGATAATAGAGAAAAGAGGTCTGAAACAAGCTGGGCTGTACTGGCACAATTTGCATAACCTTTAAATGTGCCATCATTTGATAGCCAACTGCTCCTAAAATTCTTATTCAGTTGTCAGCAGCAACAATATACTGTACAAACACTATTCTGCAATTGGACAGGTGGGGAGGAAAGAGAGGGCACACATAGTTTATTGCACTTTTATATTCTATCAGGAAATGTACTTATTATCAAATTTAGAAAGCCAACAATTTGGAATAGAGTTCTGCAGTTTCATTCGTGATCAATTGCTATTAGCCACAATGCATGGCCTGGCATCTTTTCAGGTTCACAGTACAATATCACAGTGTCAGATTACAAGGGACATAAATATTTGGTTCCACAGACTCCTCTCTGATTTAGTTTTGACTGCTAATCACTGCGGCAGGGAGAGGAATCAGGATGGATTACAAAGGAAGGGGGGGCACAGAGTATAGCAAACAAAATCAATGGAAGTCACCTTCCAAACTTTAAATCTCGTTTCTGAAGATTGTATGTACTCTTTCTAAACAAACGTTATTATTATGTCATTCTGTCGATATAGCCAAAACCTAACAATATAAAGATAATTCATGGTTGCTGTGTTTACTAAATCTGCTGTCTGTACATACTTCATGTCGGGTCTGCTTATTTCGCTGACTTTTTTATTCATAACGAAGAAAACAGCTATGGTGAAAGTAAGCTGGAGCCCACTTTGATTCAAATAGGATCAACTATATAAACTTTATTTCTGTGGTATTTGGAGGTTTATATCTAAACTGCTACTTCATAACCTATATTATGCTCAGGTGTGTCAAGGCCAGGTCACTGGTACATGAGTAACGTGCAGAGCTTACTTTTCAGATATGGCATTTCAATCATTCCCACTTTGCTTTACCTATAAAACCTACCGTGGAAATAACTGAGCCAAACTGATCATAAAACCTCACAATTCCACTTTTAGACAATTAAGCATTTTGGAGAACTCCAATTTACTCCTCCCCCCCTTTTCCTGCCCCCAGTGTTAGCTCTAAATGTTTTGCTGCCTTACACAAAATGTATCCTAAATCCCCAAAGTCAGGTGAAGCAAGACCCATTCAAATCGTACCTCTCACCCCCTTGCCACTTTTTCCACTAGCCAGCAACTCTGCTCTCTCTCTCCTGGAGGTTCCATTCAGCCACCTATTTACCACAACTTCTAGTACCTGAGACTGGATGCTACAGCAGAAAAACTTCTAATCAAAGGGTCAGTTCCTGCAGTTAATTTTCTTCCAGGGTCACCATACATAACCACATTTTACTCTCTTTCCATTCTGTGCAATTATTTTATAGTGACTATTTGAGCTGGTGAAGATTAGAGGCTTGAAAACATAAGTTCCATCATTTATGGCAAAAGCACGACATGGATAGCTACAATTTAAACTTTTCTACAATGTTCATTCAACTATAATCACAAGATGGGAAATAAAATCTCTAAATTAAAGATGATAGGCTATCAGAGTCTGTAGGGCACCTTCTGAGTGGAGATTCTGCTGTTCAAACTCCCCTGTGATGATTTGCTGTGAAGTGAACTGCTGCCTACTTAAAAAAAAAAAAGGCTAAAACTGCCAAAATAATGGAAAAAAAGATCTTCTACAGAAGATACTCTGCCTACCTGCCAGTGGTCAAAGGGACCAGTTTTTTATAAACCTCATTTGTAACAGACAGCAAAGAAGATACCTTAAGGTAAAATGTGTTATCAAATCTCTCTGCATATGTACAGTTCTTTTTTTGTATAACCTCTAGGTAGACTACAAAAATTGAATCAAGAGATTGCAGACAAGGTACAACACACAAAAAGACACATGGATCCGTATAAACTATTAATATTCATGAGTGTTTTAAGTTCTCCATGGCCATAATCAATATCCAATGAAGTTAATGAGATCTTTCCATTGATTTCAAAAGACACTGGGCTGAGCCCCAGAGACAATAATATCATATTCTCTGCAAGCTGTCCAGCTGATAACACATACTTTGATAAGTTACTAGCTTCCAATCTGGAATTTCAGCAATGAACAAAAGATATGTTATCTTATTTCAAACTCATCTTGCAAAATGAGCAATATAATGTTATAAAACTCAATACAGAGCATTTAATAACTTTAATTGAGGAGTTGTCAAGGCCACAGTAGCTACTTATGATGTTAAGGCCAATATGAGATCCATAAATAAGACAATTGTTATTTGTTTAAAAAGGAAATGAAAAAAAGCCTTGATGTGTCATCCTCCCAAAAGGTTGAGGTTTTGTTTTCTTTTAACTTTGAGTCTCCATAAAGCAGTGCTTCCAACTCTTATGTCTTCTAACACATCTAAGCCCATCCAATAGATTTAATCACTGATAAGTAGAGTTATAGGTTCAAACTGGCCTTGACCTTGGGCAGTATGACATTATCTGAAAACCATTAATGGTCTGAAACTAAAGGAAAAGCTCATTAATAAAAGCAAAACCATACAAAGGTAAAAAAAAAAAAAAGAAAGAATGAAAAAGAAAGAAAAAAAGGAAGTTTTATTAAAAGTATTGATCATGCCCTAGGGCACTACAGACATTGATCTTCCCACATCTCCACAGGAAAAAAAAAAGTTAAGCCAACAAATTATTGATCTATTATGAAACCTGCTGAACAAGGCATACATTTAATTTCTTACAATGAAAAAAATAATCGCACCAAATCAGGGTAAAGAGAAAATATATTTCTTAAAAACTACTGGTAGCTGGATGTATGGCAAAAAAATTACTATCTGATTGATTTCATAAAATAGCTACCCTATTAGTATGATTTGAACCTAAGTGTCGGGAGGGGAGAAGCCTACGCACTGCCACTCTTTAAACTATGGGTTTCAGATTTCAGTTCATTAAACCATATGTTTTAAAGGAGAAATGGATAGCATACAACACTGGATATTTCACCAACACAGAATGTGTGTACAGAAAAGGAAAATGCTGAACTTGAAACAAAGCTAGAAGAATGTATCGCAGAAGTATCACTACATATTTGTTCTGTTTTTATCCTTTTTACAAGCACCCACTACTATCCACTGTTGCAGATATTAGGTTAGGTAGACCTTTGGTCTGACTCAGGCCTGCTCCCCCTTTTCCACACTATATTGCCAACATTGCATAATTCTTGTTACACAACCACTGGAGTTGTGTATTAACATTTATGCCTCCAAGAATTTCTTTTAGACTTACAGTACAAAAATAGACTTCCTAGATCTACGTATTTGTATTTGAGAAACAAATACAGAAATTCTTCTCTGTAAGAGGAAATACTGCCAAGTCCTAAGGAATGGGATGCGGGCCCATATTTATTGCCCTTCAATAAGCACACGTTGTTCACAGCTTAAAGAGGTAATTTTTCCTTGGAACACCAGAATGTAAATTCATTGTAGCACCTGAAATTCAGGCTATGTTTAATGAAAAGTACAGTTTTGCCTTGAAAATTCCTTATTACTAGTGATTATACAAGAAAAAGGGACTTCCGAGATTTACTCTCAATTGGTGGGCTAAACTGGTATGTTACAAAGTTAGACTAGAAAAGATATTCTTTTCTTTAAATCCATATGAAATTATTGAAGTACACACACTCACGCATTACTTACATACATATATTTACATACGTATATTTACATACATGAATATACATATATAGGTATATCTGTACACATATAGGTATATGCATTATTTGAGATGCAATTGTTGATACACTTTGAAGTCCAGTTAAGATACTGGTATCCAGGAACTTAGATTTTAATAATGTTTTTCAGCTGTCTAATAAAATGCTCAGACCTTCTCTCCCACACAGCATGAAATCATGAATGGTCTCAGTTACAAAAAGGTATTACCAGCTTTGCTATTCATTAAACCATATCAACAAATGTTCATTATTAATTTAGGTTTTGTGGTTTCCTAAGTCACAACTAAACTAAAAATAATTCTGTTGGGCTTTCTGGCTCATTTGTTCTGCCATTAGCAGACCTAAATTTCCTTTTTTCCTAAATCCATTTTTGGTATTTAAATTTTTCTTTATATTTGTGAATATGACAGGACAGGGAATAGTGCAAGTGTGTAATCCTGTGAGAAAGAGAATGCATTGTAATATAACCCAGCTGCAGGTCCAAGACACAACTTTTGTTTGTGTAAACACATAGGAAGGCTGTCTGATAAAAAGTGCAAGTCAGGATTTTTCCTGTCTGGAAGGCTGAGCATGAAAGCTATGAGAACTAAGGAAAAAAAAAACACTTTTTCTCGCTTCTTAGAGGACAATATACAATTCAGTAATTTATAGAAAGAGGAACTGCAAACAGGCTCACCATAAAATGTCAGCAGTGTCAATAGTAATAAATACTTCTGTGTTTTATAGATAAGCTTACAAGGTAACATGCTGGTCTATGATTGCAGCACAACCTGACAAAGAAAACCTACTGACCTCTGTTTAGACTAAATTATATGCTTGAACATAGGCCATTTTTAGTCCCCAGAAAAGCATAGAGCATCACACCATTGTGATTTAAGAATAGCACTTAAAAACTCTGGCTTCCAAAATTTTGACAACCCTTCTAAACAAAATGGTTTAAAAACTCACCTTCTAAAATATTAAGATCTAACATATCCTTACAAAGCAAAAGAAGTTTCATCATTCATAAACACACAGGCTCCGTACTTCTGTTGCTATTTTCATTCAGATCAGGTTTTGGTTCTATCCAAACACATACAAACTTTTTATTTATAAACATATGTGCATATATTACCTTGAGAATGGTTGTACTGGGTGGGTTGCACCAACTTCCATTTAGGTCAGTATCCTGTTTCAGATAACAGGTAGAGGCAAATGCCTAGTATTACTCCAACATCAAAAGCTTGGTAGCCTAATCTAAAATTTGGTAATGTTGCGAGTTTTATTGCCACATATTAATTTGGCCATATTGCACATGCTGTGTAATTTATGGAATAGATTAAATAACAAGTAGTAATAACAAATAGAAATTCAGAAAACTATTTCAGTATGTACTGTGTGTTAGGTGCACTAAGAGATTTTTAAGGGGGACCTTTCTAATTCTACCACATTCACTGCAAAGCTAATATATTTCCTGAAACATTCTCAAGTAATACGTCCCACAAACTGAAGAAGATATAAGTAGTGTCATTAAATCAGTAAACCCTAACTCAGGGTTCTAATGCTTGAATCCTTAAAAAATTCATTTCTTTAATGCCACATTCTAACAAATGAGCTTATTACAAATGTACCCTTAACAGAGGTGGTCTTGCAAACATTGGGGGGAAAAAAGAATGGAAAATTCTGTGTTCACGCCTGAACATGCCAGATTTCATCATTCATAACTTGAAAAATGCTGAAGTGATTTTCTTTAAATTTGGACTGTTTTTCTTTCCACTATTAAAGCTATAAAACAAGCCAAGTTTAAAGTTTGTAGCTTCAGCTGTTTTTGAATTATGCAAATATTTCAATATAAAAGTATGTTTTTCCATTGCTGAACTGATTTTGCTCAGACTTTCCAAAGATTTCCCTTTGGGCCAAGACCAGTCATAAAATGTATCTGACTAAAAGTAATTTGTTTAAAAATGTTACAAGCAACTCTGTAAAAAGGATAGTTTTCACAGCATTTGATTCTGACAAATGTAATACCACACATATAGATATGACATATATGTTGTTGCCAGAGCTTGTGATTTTTGGTGTGTTTATTAAAAGCCCCAGCTGCTGAAATCAAGAGATTGGATGTGCTCATTAACCGTTTCCCCCTTTCCTTGCACATGTATTTTGTGGTTACAGAAAAAAATGTTGAAACATGAAACGAATGTATCCCACCAACTTGGGAACCTGAAGTTAAATCCAGAATCTCAGACCTGGGAAGAAGGGTATGATGGAACTAGGTTGTGTTAGTGGGACCTGAGTCTCGATAGCCAAATAATTCCCAGTACGGCCAAGGACCATCCACACAAGAAGTTAACCAATGCTGTTCCTCAAATAAACTTTCCCAGGTAAGCAAGTCCATAGATCTTATTTTCAGTTACCAGTATCCTTCCCAAACCATAATCCTCTGTACTGAAAGGTTTCATCACAGGTGTCTCAGGTTACTTTTTTTCAAGAGAGTTTTGTCGAAATTCAGTCATTTTGGGGACTGATGTTAGAGAAAATTACAACATTTTTGTCAATGGTAATTCTTAGGGTCACTAAGAAGCTCCAATGCCTTCAAGTTCTTCAGTAAAAAGATAAAATTTAACATCAGAGGAAAAGGCACCCAAATGACGTGAATAGGAGAACTTCAGACAATGACGACATGCTCTGTGGAGTCTTATTAGAAGCTGACAGTTAATTTAGTCAACATTTCATCTGCAGCAGCTCCTGTGTGCCAATCCCAAACACTCCTTTCCTTCCCTATAAAACATACTGATCACACTCAGCTTGAATTTGAGCTTGCTTTTTTCTTGCAATTATTGCTACTGACAGAGAACAGGAAGGAAGGGGAGAGGAAGGGGGCCTTGGGGCTGGAGTACCGTGATGGAAGAGATAGGAACAGACAGTAGGAAGACCCAATGTGCTTCATGATAGATGGAGAGAAAATTTTTCTCTGAAAACACAAATAATTCAGACAGATCGGGAGTTTGGTCTGACAAATAGGAACGGCTTAGACTGGGATGGCTGATGCAGTTACTGCTTCTCACCATTTTCATGATCCGCTCCAGCTGTGTGGACCTCTAAGTTGCTTGTCAATCAGTGCCCAAGTGGCTACAGCTTGTGGTCTCTTTGAGGTGAGCCACTACTATTTTTTGTGGGTATTAAAACAATGTTGGGTTAAACTGCAGCAATTCACAATCTGATTAAACATCTTTGCCATAGGGTTGGGACAGATTGCTGGAGGGAATAGGCTTTTTAGCTGTCTCAGTCTATCAGAGCTATATTCTCTGAACTTTTTGGTCAATCTTTTTTTTTTTGGTAACAATTTGCACCTTCTTGCCCTATGCTCTACTCCTCAAATACCTGTTGATACTTCTGTTCTCTGGGATGTCCAAGAATCAACAACCGTCTCCACAGTCAGTCCTCTGTACATGTAATGAGCAGCTGTATTTGGTCTTCTTCATCCCACCAAAAATAAAATAAAATTCTATCTCATTACCATCACATATAATTCTGTGCCCTTCCATGAATGAACTGGTAACCTGGAACAATCCCTTTTATCCATCTCATTTCCCCTGCTTCCAGCCAGAGCCATACCAAAGTGTATTCCCTCATTATTTCCATTCCCTGATCCCCCATTCAACCTACACATAACCCACTGAAGAGGTGCACTCCTCTTGGAAACCAGCCACTCCCACCTTAGCCCCATGGCTGCCTTGTCCAGGACAGTAAGCAGAGGCTTTATTTCACTGAGGAAATGGACCTCTGTTAAGGATGCTCTTACAGCCACAGTGTTGTCTTTCGCATTATGCCATGCATGGGCTGGGCAAGAATGGGGAGGTGGCTGTCCATGTGTCTCTCCACAGAGAGCAGTCCAGTCCAAGGCATTCGCTTCTACTCCCATGGCTCTGTTGCTGCCAGAGAGCAGAGTGCTTTCCGTGGGGAAAATGCAGAAGGGGAAGAGAAGAAAAGGTACAAAAACCACAAAGGCCAAATTCACCTTCGAATCTTTCACACCTGTAAGCTCCAGCTCCATCCTGCGCTCTTTCAGAGGACATAAACCAAGAACACTGGAATATGTGATCTGGCTGATGAAGGATGGTTAATGGCAGCAGTGGAAGGAAAAAACAGCTGAGTCCTTTGCCTGGATACTGATCCCCTCTGGTCGAGTCAAGTCACTACTGACAGAAACATCTTTCAGCTAACAAACATCCTGGAACCACGTTCTTATTATTACTATTGACTTGGATGAAATACAAAGCAGAAGGTCCAAGCAAGTCCAAATCCATAGCTGAAATTCGTGACTTTGCAAATACTAACCTAGGCACAAACTCTTTGGCAATATATAGTTTCCTCAGAAAGGCAGGATAAACAACTACATACAGACTGCTTTTTCTAAAACTTACTCTTCTTCTGTGCATTACAAAGGGGAAATGAATCCTATACTGGTAACTACTCCTAAATACAGCAAATCTTCCAAAAATCATTTAGAAACATTTTATACTTTCCACTGCAGGTTTCAAAGCACAACTAGACCTAACTAGTGTTGAAATAAGTGTGTTAGCAGAACTCTATGCCATTCTGTGGTATCATCATATGCTAAATTAAGGGACACATTTTCCTCCTTTCATTACTATTTTAATGTGAAGAGGTGGGAAAAAGATGATCCACACCAAAGGAAGGAAAAAGGGGGAAAACAATAACAAATTGGTATCTCTTTTGAGAATTGCCCCACAGGCCAAACATTTTTATGTTCTTAATCATTATTAAATGACTTAACATGACACACAGAGCCTGGCGAATGATTGCATCCTGACATGAGAACGAATTACAAATGAAATGAAAGATCAAGCTGTATTAGAGGACTGCCTCTGGGAAATGAAAATCTTTAATTCTCTTTTATTATTGACATTTATTTGGCTGCCATGAATAACAACATAGCAAAGAGATTCAGCTATGCTTGTGCACTGAATAGCTTATCCCACGGCTCAAAACTGCCTTAACATTTATCATGTTTGCTTTTGTAGCTGACACCATTGCATACACTCTCTATCCATCTTGCATTTATCATGCATATAAACTGCATTCTCTAATTTAAGTTCATTTCATAGCGAACAAACAGCTAAGATTAGCAAGTGTCAGTCCTCAAATAAGCTCCCAGTTGTAAAAATATCAAAGAAGGGATTAATGGATTTGTTAACAACTCCAGTTTGAAGAATAAAATAAGTACACAGTGAAAATTAAATAAGAGCACAGGAGGGTTACACATAAGATTTAGGTTTACTACCATTATTACTAGCTCATGTATAAAAACATTTTTACACTGCTATTTCTCAGCCAACTGTACAATACTCCAGTGGAGTGCCTCCATATGGGCCATTCACATAATGCAGTAACTTTCTGGAAGCAGCACTTTCATCATTATTCAGTGAGATACACATACACAACTCTCAGTGACTGCTATTTCCTTTAAATCAGTCTGTAGCTAACAAAATACAGGAAGGAGCAAACTATTGGAGAAATCATTCAAACTGCTGCTAACAATGATCTATATAGCAGTGACATACCTACTTAGTGCCTAGCCCTGCAGCCACAGGCTGAAGCAAATTCTGATTTTGAGGAAAATATCATATGAGTAAGCACTGGTCCCTCAGGTGCAAAGCTTCCTCAACTTCACTTGATTTCCAAAGGAGGAATTCAGCCCTAATAACTTACCTTGTGCAGGAATGAATGACTAAAATGGCTTGCCACAGCACATGTTTTTAATAGCTTTATTTAGTCTAGAAGCATAGGTGGACAAAATTAAAGAGACTGTCAAAAGGTAGGCAGTCATGTTTATAATGCTTAAATCTGTGTGTCGTACATCATCAGTTTAGACAGCACAAACTACTCGTATCCCTGCTAGAACACCTTTTTCCCACGTATTCCTTTGAGAATAGAAGAGCAGACGGCTGAGAAAAGCTCGAAGTGAGACTTTCTGCTCAAAGCAAAAAAGCCTGGAAATTCACTTAGTACTGGATTTCACTTCCTCCTTTTCACAAATGTTTAAATATACTATACTGTTGCACAGCTGTTCTCAGCAGGCATAGTGTGTTCTTGTTTGCAGCAAAGATGGCTACACAGATAAAATCTCAAGTCATAAAATCTGAGCAAAACCAACTGGATCAATATTTTAGATCTATGTTATAAAAAAGAACTTCAGATGTTCAGGACTAAATTCTCAGGCATTCCTGTGAAATATTAACTTCTTGAATTCAGAATCTTAAAACAATTAAAAGCATAACAGAGATGAGAAACACTAACATCAAAAGGCAAACACTGTGCCTACCATTTAACAGTAATAATTTCTAAAACCAGAACTTGTAATTGCTTAACTAGAATATTTACTGCGAGACAACAGAGATTTGAAAAATATACCTGTAGCCATTACAGTGTCATCTTTCCCCTGGGTAAAGACTACAATTCGTTGCCTTTTAGTGTTCACCTTTGGCAGAGCTTGTGTCTTCCGGGCTATCTCCTTAATGTCTTCAGTCTATTAATAAGAGAGAAAATTCTTATAACCAGCATATTAGAGCAGTGAAAGATTAGAACTGTATTAGCAGATCAAAAATTTATTTTCTTATGAGTAGGTATAAAACAGACTTTATTGTCAGTAGAGAAGGATTTTTAAAAGGAGGAATACTTCCTTCTCCTAAGGGTTTATATAGTACTATGAGACCATTGTTTTTAATCTTGATAATGATAGTTGAGCTATTCCAATTGCTGCAAAACTGCAAAGCTAACAAAGGAATTACAGAGCATTTCTTAATGAGCAATTAGTGGGTTTCTTTGCTGCTGACTGGATTCTAACCTCACCTAACACAAAATTAAAAATAAAATTGGTATGATAATACTTTGGATAAACTCTGAGCCTGATTTTCATCCAATTTAGCCACATTTTAGAGTAGTATAATCCTTCCGATTTCAGCAGGATTACAAACACTGTTTCTTGAACTTCCCCATGGCAATCTCAACACGTCAACCCACTGTAACCTGCAGCATCTTCGAAGGTGCGGAGCCCAGGTGAATATGCTGCGTGCTCACTAGCTCTCTGTTTGCATCACTGAGATGTAGGGAAGGAAATAGTGGAAGCTATATTCAGTGGGTCACAGAACATCCCCAATTTTCTGAATTGAGGTTAAGCTGGAAAAATTTCAAGAATCTTTGCTTTAAAGGGACTTTGTCTGTACACCACAGTGCATGTAGCTAGGAACAGAGAACTTGGCATAGTGAACCAAACCACAAATCCATCCAATGTCTTCGACAGCAACAAGTTTGAAACGTTTTATTTGAGGCAAGAAACCCAATAACAGCACAACTTGTCATTAGAATACTATCCTTCCTATTCTCATATTTTAGTTGCCCTATGATTTGAAACACAAGGATTTCAACTTCTAATTTAGTTTTCAATCTAATCTAAATATAGGTATTCCTGTTGTTTGTATAAGCATCAAATCCTTTTATACTGCTCTGTGGTAAGCTTTTGTTCTCAAATTTATCTGGAGTCAGTAAGTTCCACAAATTAACTTTGGTATATGTAAACCTATTTCTTGCCATCACATATAATTTTTTATTTTATTTTTTCAACAGTAGGAAAAGTAAGAAAAACGACTATTATTCTCTTATTAGGCCACATTTCATTCATATCTGTGTTAAATAACACCATACTATTTTTTTTCAGTTCGCTCTTATGTACAAGCAACTATAGTGAAAGGCAGCAGATTTGGTGAGGGTCTGGTGTTGAATATAATATGAAACCATAACAATATCTTCTGCATTTTTAGTGTCCTGTTCATTACGAATCCCAACTCATTTTTTAACACGATTACATAATGAATAGAGTTCATTTATAAAGCTGTCCAGAGTGGTTTCAAGTCATTTACCAGAGTTGTTACAATTAATTTATATTAATAAATTGATTTTTATCTTCCAAAATCAGCATTTAATGTTATTTTTAAAGCCAGGTACAGCATGAGCAGTTTTGAATGTAGCTGCTGATTTTAACGAGAGGTTGCTTCTTTTTCAGCAGCAGCTCAGTTCAACACTTTAAGAACTATAATCTGCATACTGTCCAGTCCTGCTTACTTGCTGCTTTTCAGCAATCTTGTTGATCAAATCACTGACAGCACTTCATCTTTATTACATGCAGAGAATGTGACTGAGCTATATATTTATCAATATCCCTCTAAGTGAAAATTATATTGCTCTTTCGCAATAGTTCTAGCCTCCCTTTAATGTCTCCCCCAACTCTCTGGTAGTCAGTGAACCCACTGATTAATACACATTTGCCAAACACTAAAATAATTTCCCCTTACTTATTGGTCTCTAACGACCTCTTTTTAAAATTCTCTCATACTTTTAATCTCCATATACAGTTACTACACTCTCATTTATGTTATTTCTTCCTTCCTCCTGCTTAGACTCTTAACATGAGCTTTCAGGAGGCAACTTCTACTGCCAGAGAAGTAAGGGAAGAACCATGAACGCCTCTGAGCGAGGCCATCTTACCCCTAATTCTCAAAAGGCAAGGAGTCCCTTAAAGACGCCAGAGAAAAAAATTGCAATTGCTGCTCTTTTGTTTTCAAATGTCTTTTTAAGTGGAGATGTATGTGTAGAAGGTATCAGCTAGTGGCATAAGCTCTTGGGTAGGGCACGAATGGAGAATTACACCCCTCCAACTTGGTAATGGGTAGCCTTCTAAAGGTTCACCTAAATTCTGAGCTACTACAGGCCTTGACAATTAAGAGATCCATGAAATAAAAATACAATAAATTGTCACAGATACCAAGAAAAACAGGAGAGAGGTGTTTAGGTTTTCCTAAGGAGGAAGTGGTGACTAATGACTTTATTAAGCACATTTACAGTGGAGCAAAGCAGGCAAAGAAATCAAAGAGCTTGAAGATATTTGTGTAATGTATTTACATGCACTTTAAATTTTAAAAGGAAAATAAGGAAGTTATAATGGGAGAAAACGACGTAATCAAGAGATGATTTCTTCAGTTTAAGGAAGAACAAAGATGAACTTATACGAGGGAATGAGGGCCCTAAGGAAAAATACTAGTGAAGAATGATGGTAAAGGATGAAATAGTGTAGATGGTAAAAGAAAGTAAAAAGCACATATGTTTTCAGGAAGAATTAAATATATAATAAGCATGTAACAGCAGAAGAAAGGTATTTAGTGGAAAGATTTGTTTTAAAAGTAGAAATTTCAAAACAGACTGGTTTGGGGACTTGTGTCTGATTGTGCAGACTTTAAAAGTAACTGAATATCATCTTCTGTGAGAATTAGCTTGGCCACTTTTAGCCAAAACCACTTTCCAAACTGAAATTTTTCAAAGGAAGACAATAGGAAAGAGATTATACAGTGGGAGATCTGGAACCTCAATGCTGGGGAGTCTTTAACTTTTCCACTATGTATCTCTGCCTTACCATTATGTTGTATTTTGAAGATACAACTGTGAGATTTTATGGTATGTGAACATCTACAGTTTAGGACTGCCAAAGTACTGTGTCCCTCATTTCATTGTCAGGCAAACAGTATGATGTTGTCATCTCCTATTTCTGCACCATGTATCAATAATATTGTCAAATAGCTTTAATGAATAATATTTATTTTGCATTAACTCATACTTGCACACAGTATTACTGAGACTTTGTTATACATCCTGTATCTACAGGCCAGGTAGAACTGTACTGGTTCATGGACCTAAAGCCTCTATAATGCGTCCCAAATTCACAGGATACTCGCACATATGTAATTATACACTTGAATCTAATTTAACAAAGCTGACATGCAAATCTCACACAAGCACGATCTGCCTATTGATGCTGACCTGAAAAACCTTGCATGTGGCATTCATTCCAGCAATAAGTGGATTATACACACGGAGGAAAAGTACTTCTGATATCCCAGGCTTAGGTAGAGGTGTGTGAAAAACACCATACAGCTCATACTGCTAGCCAGGCAGTTCTGATCTTTGTATCTAAACAGACATACAAAAGCTGGGACCATCACAGCCCTGAACTAAATAAGTATAAATCCACTGGAAACAGCGGACCTCACTGCCTTTTATGACCTAAATTTGACCCAGGGTCCAAAACCAATCCCTAACTAATATGTACTTAAGAGGAGAGCTCCATCTCCAACAGGAAAAATTATTTTGCACAGCAGCTGCTACTACCGTCTTAGATACATTTTGCTCCATTCATTTCATTTTACATTCAGGGTTTACAGACAGAATTGAACCCTAAGTTTTATGTTAAAGTAGGACTATGTTTTCTTAATTGCTACGTATAATGAACAGCAAGTTACCATTTTATAAAAACAAAACCTCACAATCCTTTACCCTGGCAATTCTGTTAGTTGAAATGTAGTTAAAATATACTGACAACCATTCTACTACTTCATGGGGAACCAAGTCAAGAGCTGCCCTGGGATAAAAATGGTGACTATTATAATGCATTACTGAGATGACTGCAACATACAATTAGGATGAAGCACTGTCTTCACAGACAGTGAATTTACTATGTATTTAATATTTTAAAAATATCATAGAACACAAAACTTCACAAAAAAGACAACACTGATGCACTCCAGGAAGAGACTGCATCACAAGTAATGTTCTGCTTTTGATTATTACAGATAAGCATTGGTCAGGAGATAAAGCAAAGGAAATAACAGTCTTGAAATATGGTGATTGATTTTGTAAGAATACCTCGGATTTCAGCAAAGTACAATGAAAGACTAACTCTTGGTAAGGTGAAGCAGAAAAATAAAAATTTCTTTTAACAATGCTTCCCATACAAAGAAAAAATTGATTTGTGTCACGGAAGTAAGTGTTTTCCCCTGCCTATTACAAGATTTTATTTCTTCAAAAAAGGTGGTTTTTTTTTCCTGAAGTTGGCTTGCTTGTACCTTTTTTTTGAAAATTGTTTCAGATATACTTAACTCAATCCACATTTATACGATGCACCTAGTCCACATAAACTGTTGAAGTAACTGTGAGACAGAAATGGAGATTATATTTTTTTAAAAAAACATTTCTGATAAATTCTTTTTTTTTTTTGTTAAAAAATAAAATTCTTTCCAGGCTGCAGTTCAAATTCAGGTAACAGCAACTTTTCATTACTTTCTGGTAAATATCCTCTTGATTTTTGCTCTGGCCACACCAGTCCTTTACTTTACCTTTCTGTGCTTTCTCAACATAAATTGCAGAATCAATTTTAAAAGATTTTGAGACTTGCTGGAGATTTTTCCTGTTTTTTTAACTGAGAAGCTAATTGAAGCTATTTAAGTTTTTCCTAAGATACTTTCTTAGTAATGTGATTTTTTTTTTGCCTTCACAGCACAATGGGAAAACTAGACTGTGGACACATCAAATTTTACACATCTCTGTCAGGAAACTTGACGTGTGAGTTGTTGCCAAGCAAGGGGGTAATAAGAGATAAGATCATAATCATTGTGCACTTTACTGATATGCTGTAATCAAATGTGGCAGATTTAGGATGTTCAGAAGGAACCATGCTAGAATCTCTAAGCAAGCACTAATGGAAAGGTTAATATGATGGTAGTTAGCAGACACCAGCAAAAGCAGTTTGTCACTAGAGCTGAATTTAAACCAGGCACATTCAAAGTCTTTAGCTCAAGGGGGCAATAAAAATATAGAATGGTAGACTTAATACACTACTTCCTTTCTCTTTTATTGTCTAGCTACCAGAGGGTATCAATAATTTGTTATGCTTCATAATATATTTGGAGGCATCTGTGAAATTCATTCATTTGATAGAATAAATTGGAAGTGTATTTTTATGCTAACAATACAGATTATACAAATGAAAATTGACAGTGATAAAAAGGCTGGATTTCTACAAAGCAGCCACGTGAATTTAGGAAACATAAAATGAAATGGGACAGCCCACAGTTTTAATATCTAAAACATTGATGGCATTGATGTACCTGCTGGTGTATGGCTCTAAAGGGATCTAAACTGTAGAACAAAAGCTGCCAGTCTTCCCCTCTTTTTTTCCATGCAACCATCCACACACAAAAGCGGCGTGTGCTTAAAGCAACGCGGTTTGAATTGCGCGGCTTCTATTATTTATGCAAAATGGGTGTTGAGCAGTCAAACTCCTATCTATTCTTCCACGCTGCAAACAAATCAATTAAGGTGGGTCTTATTCCAGGGAAAAAACATGTAAAAGGATTTATGTGTGTTCAGTTCTGCAATTTAGGTTTCAGTGAGATCGCTTACTATCTGTGAAATTAGTACAACTGTTGTCACATTAATTATAGTATTTAAAACCTGCCTATTCGAATTCAGCATTAGAGACCAATAGCTGATAGCTCTCCAGATTAAGTTATCTGAATGCAGCCAATGAGAGGAACTATAAAAAGGTTTAGGCACTCAAATAAATACCTCAAGAAGATGAAATGAAAAGCTCTGAGAATCACTGTAAAATCAACAGTGTTTACTTCCAGAAAGTAGAGGATCATGCATTTTTAGAGCACAGATGGAAAACACCAACTTGAATCTGTTTTGAAACAGAAATTCCACACTACCCCTTCGAAAAGAAGCTGTTTGGAGAAGCAGGTTTACATTAATCAGTACCTAACAATTTTATATACAACCTTTCTAAAATTCATTTGCATAATGATAATCCGCATATGGCAGGGTTTAAGTTCTTTAAGCGGTGTTATATTTCACTATTTAGTCTTGCCTCACCACTGCCTTAGCAGCGAATCCTTATGGAGTGTAATGCAGCTAATGAGGTAGCTTTTTAACTGAGCAAACTGACAGGTCCCATATCTGCAGAGGCAGCTTGAAACCGTGCCCAACCTCTCGGCTTCCCAAGAGGCTTTTCAAAATTCAATAAATAACATCTGTAGGCGATGTTGGGTGCAGACCTAGCAGAGTGCGTCATAACACTGAGCTGGCAGAACAAAGAAACCATGACGACTGCCAAGTTTCCATGGCAACCGCTGCGAGGCTTGGAGAGTATAATAGCACATCAATCATTGTCCAAAAGAACTTCATTATCAGCACGAAAAAAAACCTTTAGGATCTGTTTAGTGTGCAATTGTGGGTTAACTCACCTCAAAGCCTTGCTCTCTAGCAAAAGTGGCAGCTTCCTGAAATAATAAAAAAAGAACAGTTAATTATAAAGTGCTAGATAATGAAGAAATAACACATTTTGAAACTCATTCAGCCAGTTTTCCTTTTACACGATTATCTCAATATCCCCACATACAGTTGTTCAATTCTGATAGTTGCACCAAAAGCTTCCCCCTCCTTCCCGCGAGCCCAACAACAGCACAATGTCAACACACTTCACGGGTTCAAATAAAGAGGGTACAATATATGTTTTTTTCCAGGCGAGGAAAGTCACTTCTGGATGTAGGACTTCAAGTAGGAAATCGCTATTTCATATCCAGACAAATATCCTTCAGACATGTTTTTAATTGAAATTGTATCGTATCTCCATTTATGCACTTCATGGGATACAGGTTTTTAAGCCATTTTTACAAAAGCATTTGTCGTCTGCTATGCATAAAAAAAATAGGATCACGAAATGTGTTCAAACCCTTGTGGTGGAATCAGAGCATTTTAAAATACTCTGATGTCTTAATCACTGCTTTAGGCAATTTAACTATGTTCTTTTCCTCAAAGAACAGAGGAAACATCAGGGTATCAGAATGTCCTCATTTCTTATTTATATTAATTGGAGCAATTAAAATCTCTTTTGAAATAAAAGCAAGGAGACACAAGACAACAGCAATGTTTTTCCCTTATTCACTTTCTACCTCAACATTGCAAATACTGTAGACAATGCTCAAAGTCTTTACGTTTTAACTTGCAATCTTCCAGATTATCTTTGCCAAGATATTAACAGACGGATAAGTTGAGTCTGAATAGCAAGTTGATCCAACTAAACAAAAATAACTACCCTACCACGGCATTTAAGGCCAGCATCCCTACGACAGCTTTACTACTACAGAAAATACATACTCGTGGACCTATATGATCTGCCAATTTGGGGGCAATCTGAGAATTTGAAGTGGGTACAATTGATTATAACAACAGTAAGTTGAGGTTAATAAAATGTGATCAGCTGAAAAGCACAACTCCTCAGGCTGCTTCACTGCAGGAACATAAGGCTGACCGGGTTAGCCTTAGCTGATGTTGACAGAAAAACTGAATCATGGTCCTGACAATTGGGTGCGGGCAAGGTTAGCCACTTTGACAATTTACTTACAATTGAATTCCTTCTTGTACATCACACAGTCAATGACATTTGCTAGCCTGGCTGTCAAGAAGGAGTGTAGGGTTCAAAGATATCATGCAGTGTTTTCCTAAACCAGCATGTGATTAACAAAGCCTATGCTCATATGAAAAAAAGGAGCCTGCAAGCTTCCACTATAAAGTGATGCATTTACAATGAACTGCAACACAATCGAGAAAGCCTCAAATGGGACTGGGGCACAGAAAAAAAAAACAAAAAAACCCAGAAGAAATAAGGGAGCGATAAGGGGGGCAGAGAATAAGAAAATAAACTAAAAATTATGTACTGCAACCAAACTACTTCTTTAACCTCAGGTTTTTGGTCGTGCAAGTGAAACCGGAAGTTGCGCTGATCTGTCCTAAGGGGATTTCTTTAATGCCCCAGTGCAGCAGGACATTAACATCTGTGTTAAACTATTGTTTGGCCAGGAAACTGGACACCAGTACATTCTTACATCTGTGAAATAAAAAACTATTCCAGTTAAGTAGTATTTCCTTATGTGGGAGACTTTGAGAGAATTCATCTTAATTTTCTGTACTGGGGCACCCATGCATAGCACATGTGGTTTGAAAGAGCTGGCCCTTCCACAAGAAACTTTAAACGATTGCACATTTGTTAAAAAGTATCTTATCTTTGAATTTTCCTGCTAGAGCTTCATCTTTTAGCCTGGTCTGCTGCCCAGCTATGTGAATAATAGTAGCTAGCATACAGTCACAGATTTTCCTGCAGTTGACCTCTAATCTAAGGGTGTCTGAATGCGCCAAAGAACACCAGCAATCTGAATTTTCCTCTCTCCTATCAACCAAACCTCACAATACCTCCTGAGCAGCTTCTTTCAACAGGGACTGTGCCTACAGCTCCCTGAGAATCAGCATCTCTCCGAATCACACCCCTTTCAGAATTAAGGCTCTTCTAGCAAAATGGAGAGAAAAGCTCAAAACACAGCTTTGGAGGCTACAGTTTGGTGTCTGCAAAATGGTGAGAAATGTTCGGCAGGCCCTGAATGCTGGGGCCAGTTCAAAGTAAATTAACCAGATAAAAGCAATGAGAAGCTTTTAGTATCTATTCACAATAACAGTGAGAACAGGAAACAAGCGGACCCCATCTGTGCAGCCCTAGGGCACCTCATACTGAGCTTCACGTATCTAATAAAGTAGTCAGGTTAAAATCGAAGTGGCTGTAACATGTGGAGACAGCTAGGGTTACAGTGGCCAGCCAGGGCGTTCCCTAATGCAGGTGATAATCAGTATGATAATCACTATATTTACAGGCTTTCCACTTTATATCTGACATTAGGAATCACGAAGAAGGAGGGATTAAGGAAATAAACAACCTACACAGAAGCTTTACCGCTCCCTGGAGAATGCAGCATTCTCATTCATGCATGACATGCGACAACAGCAAAGCAAAACAGCGACAGAACAGAATTTTCTTAGGAGGCTTCATTTCACATCGGGAGTTCTTTCAGTTCTGATAAACTTTAGACATTATTCATTCATTATTCCAACTCAGCATTTTCAGAGCTATTTTCCATTACTGTCTACAGCACATCTCATTTCATAACACCCTCTCCCCCACCTTTCTACTCTTTTATACTAAATATATTTAAAATGCTCACACTCCTTTTTTATATAGTCTTTTTACTAACCGCAAGAGCACATTTATTGCCATGCCACCTAAAGTAGGAATGGGACTTGTTAACAGTTATGAAATGTTATTTGGCTCATGCAGTTTGGGAAAAAAACAAAAAACAAACAGCTAAAAACATACAGCTACACTGAAGAAAACAGCGTACAGCGTTACTTAATGGGAGCAACACAACGTCACCAAAGTTAGCACACACCCTCTCTTTGCACAATAGTGAGCAGTTTACACAGGAAAGCAAGATAAATTAGAGATAACAATAAAAAAGACAACTTCCGTTAGTACTACTCTTGCTGTTACATTTGAACTCTCTTGATAGCTGAAAACTATTCCCATTCTTGCATGTATTTTATTGCTGCTGGGATCCCAGCATTTAGTAAATGGAGCTGTCTATAATCTACACCGTGGCCAATTGTAACAGGGCTTGTTAAAATTCGGAGCGCTTTTATCATCAGCAATACAAACTCTTTGTTTAGAAGTAAACCAGAACATACCCTCCGAACACAAAAGCCATTAGCATCTGCACTCCTAGGAGTATTTGTTAACACCCTGTGTTAGAATAATTTTATGATTATAGAGTTAAGATGGCTCAACTTCAATAATCGTACGTTCCGTTTGCCACACAGAAGGCACACTACATATTAAATATTCTCAGCACATCCAAATTTTTTTGTTGGTACTGATGTTTTAGGATAACTTGATCAAATTATAGCCAAAATGGTAATAACACGCATGTTGGGTTAAATTTAATTCATGCAGGCCAACATAAAACTCATGCGGTTGCACTGAACAGCATTTAAAGCCATGTATTGCTGAAATTAGCTGACAAAGACTGTTCAAAAGCACCACCAATAGTGTTATCTACAATATGCATTTTAACCTTTATACAGAGAAAAGGAGCACTGTAAACTAAATTTGCATTTCATTGTTGAAATCAACATTATCTCATAAAGAAATGATAAAACAGCAGGGCAGCAATGATACCCTTGCACACTGAATGCATTCCCGTAATTACACAAGAACGCAAATGCAGGAGACACCGAAGCTAATCCCACCCCCCATCCTTCTTGGTAGAGGAAGCATCTCAGAGAATAACCTATAACTCACGCACATGTTACAGCACTACCCTGTGCAGCTCCCTCTAATTCTCTTTATTTTCTCTTGACATCCCCCTTCTCCCCCNATAAAAGAAAAAAACAAGCAGGGAGTGGGGGATTACTGGCAGGTTTTGAGGGAGCTTCTGTAGCAGCAAACTTCCTGACTTACCCAAAATAAACCCCCAAAACAAGCCCTGCTCACATTTTCAGGAATATCATCCCCTTCCTCTGCACAACAAACCTGTGACTCAGTGCATTCACTCCGTCCCATGAATCACCATAATCCTAAGCCACCACACACTCATACAACGTGCACAACTGCAGAGGCAGATCCTTGCACTAAATCAGAGGCATCAAGACAACAAACAAACAAACAAACAAACAAACTTGAGTGGATTCGCTCTATAAAACAGCAAATGACTATTGGGACCATTCAATGGGTGTCTGCATTTGGTGGAACCACTCCCACTGGTATCAGCCACGTTTTATTATAACTTGAATAGTACCTCTACCACTACACCTTACAAGACACTTTTGTACTGCTGAAATCTCCTAAAAATCTATTTTAAACATTTCTTCCTTCAGCTTCAGGCTATTGCTGTTGTATGACTGTCTTCTGAGAAGTATGAATTGTTAGTTTTCTTCCATTTACATTGTTTCCTTGAACACGTTAAAGGTTACATGTATCTTGCTCAGATAATGCCCTTTTTCTTCAGTATAATCATTCAGTACTATCAATCTCACTGATAAATTCATCTCTAATCCTGGTATAACTTCGTGTTCTTTATATTCTCTCTTGTTTTTCTACAGCTTGCCTTGTTTGCTGCAACAAAGAGTTAGTTGCACATATCTTTTCTAACATTAAAACCCTATTATCTAAATGAAATGGTTGACAACAAAGTAGAATAAACTAATGGAGCTATAGGGAAGACTCATGCAAGTGATGCATTCTGATATCTACAACGCCATTCCGTACAATATTGACTCAAATAATAGAGACAGGTGCTAAAGACTTGTATTTCTGAAATAGATGTTTTGAGTCATGATTTCCTAATGGACAGTAAAGCTTTCTAAAATAATAAGTAAAAAATGGTCCTATATTATGTCTTATCAAACTACAGACATGAAAGTCTTGTTTCATTATAATAAAATTACAAACACCTATAGTTCTACTTCAGCTTTCCTTACGCAAGCACAATTGTCCTTCCTATTTCCCTGTCTCTGTCATCTCTGTCCCTAACAAAGAACTTTCTTATTAAAAGCTCCGCTTTCAGCGCTGTACCCTTTGTTTTACATAGTCCATAGGTACTGAGAACCTCTGATTTCAGCAGTATGTTATGCCCAGTAATTCTGAATACAGACCCTTAGAAGACATCTTCTTTTGTTAAAAGCTCCCTCTTTTTTTTTTTTTTTGTCAGAGGATAAGTCATTCATCAACCATACAGTCATGAAGAATACTACCATCAAGAGCACCATGAGCCCCTGCTTTTGGTATTTCTTTCATAAAACACTCACCACAGTGCAGGAGGTAAACTAGTTTTTAAGGATGGGGACTAGTGAGCTGTGCCATGCCATGTTTTCCACTCCTCCAGTTCCAGGCCAGTTTACATTAAATATGACACTGGAAATGGCATTTGTCTTAAGGCACAGATAGGACAATGGATTTTCGGTTGCTGCCTTTCGATTATAACAAAGATACCACACATTCACGAACTAGCTTCATGACACCACTCTTTCCTGTACATGCTACACAAAGCCAAACCTAGTTATACTTGATTTTATTGCCCATCCCATTTTTAAGTGAGAAAATGATAGATTCATATATATATATATACACACACACACGCATTCATGCTATGCAAATAGAGGTGATGTCAAAGCTGTGGTAATGATAATCATGATCTACCTAAGGAATCAGAGGTAGATACTGCTGAAGACTATCTGATGATCAATTGAAAACATGACTTCAGCAAATGGCTACTGTAATTCTGTTGTTTGAAAATGAATGGATAGAAAATCTATAGGATATAGTTCCAGCTGGATCTCTAACCTTTAGTGCCGACAGTACGTTTACCCTGGTTAGTGATAAGATACATATATCTCTCTTCAGTTCAGTGCTAAATAGCTATCAATAGTTACTCAAACCACTGTAGGTTGTCCTGTCCAGCCTTGTGTGTCATTGTAGTCTGATTCAGACAAGCATTACTTTAAGGTCAACTATTACTACATTTCACTGTGTAAAAGCAGTACAAGCTCATATGCCTTTATTAAAAAATGGCCATTTATAAAGGCATTCAGTGCTCAGGAGGTGAATGCAATTTTATCCTCCCCCCTACCCCCACCCAGCAGAGACAGTAGCTTTAATATGGGTCATATGAGAGACTGAGAGACAAACAGAAGTCTAAAGAATCACCCAGCACATTTTCTGAAACAAGCGTGTATCTGGTGAAATTTTGCTACAGCTGATAAGGTTTGAGCTATACTTTGAGATGTGTTACAGGGATATAATGCTTCGGTATTATTTTCCTTTGACAAGCAGAGAAAACTAATCCTTGATTTGGTCAGTAGCGTACACCTGTTCCCATTTCAGAGAAGATCAATAAAAGCTGGTCACAGAACGGACAGACCCTGCAGACAGCCTGAGAACCAACACTGAGAATCAGCAGCATCTGAGCAAGCATCTACCCCTCACTGGCTATTACTGAAGAAAGCACAGCTGGTATCAATCGGACAGGCAGATTATCATAAAGGAACACCAAGGTGTTTTGTTTCCCCTCTTTACTTTTCCCACAAGCAGTCCCAGACCTGAAAATTGCTTTTGTTCATAAAGGATAGCAAGAGTTCCTATCAGATCCTAAAATATTTTTTTCAGTTTGCTCCAGTTGTACGAAAGATACTGATAAATATATCTACACTACCTTCACCCGGGAGGTGAAAATATAAAATAATAACATCAATGTAAATAATCAGAATAAGTAGAAATACCATATGGGATTAAAGTTGTAATGTTCAGAGGGGGTTCTGGCATTCTACCAGAGGGTTTTGTCTGAAAAAGCCTAGCACGTAAGGAATGAAGAAAAATATATTTCCTGTCCTGCTTGGGTTCATGCTGGAGCATCTGTATTACGTACAATTTGTTAATATTCAAGTTATTTATTCTCCTACTTAGGTTATTACTGGAACTGTAGTTCCTGCTAGAATCTTCTATAGAAAAAATCACCCTGAGTCAGAGCGTAATGCCATTACAAGGTTTGCCACAGCTGCAGCAGTGATATGCCTCTGAGCCATTTTGAAATTTTATGATGGATAAAAAGCTATTACTTGTATCTCCACCATACATCCTTACCTAAAGAACTGAACTAGCTATGACTCTGTACGTGTCTCTCTCCTCACAGATTATAAGCATCAAATTAGTGAACTATACTTCCTTACAACATCTCTTTATACAAATGTGTCTATCTCTACCTTTAAAATGGATGCATCATGATCAGGAAACTGGGAGAAGAAAAGACTCCTTTAATCATCACTGAATCACGAGAACATAATAAACATGAACACAAACGTTAAAATTAATTTAATAGCTAGAGGATAAGAGTTTTATACACATAAAAAATAAAACATGTGTGGGGTCTTTTGAAACCTTTAATACTGCATGTTGTAAGCTTTTAGTACTAACCTTCTGGCTGAAGGATGACAAACAGAAATAAAAGATTGCATCATTTCCAACAAGGCCTTCTATGATTGCAACCACTCAGACTAGCCTGAAATCACTGACAAGATATTCTCATCTAGCAATTTCAGATGAAGAGAAAAATCAGATACTGTGCTAAAAGTGCTGGGATACAGCAGGACTTGTCTCTATTCCAGCTAGAAGGTTAACACATTTTTAGCAGTAGAATTGAGTTGTTGTATATACTTTGTTTTGCATGATGTCATGCACAGCCATTTAGAATTATAACTAAGGATACGGCACTGGGAACCCTATAAAGAGCAATCATCACATAACTCTCTTCATGTGCTAGGCTTGCACTGCTTGTTAACCTTAGCAAGAAAACAAAATTGGTCACTGCAACCTCCAGCAATAACACTTATTTTTCAACTGATAGTAATGTTATGCATTTTACCCTTCCAATTAAATTTGAATCCAGTTGTCTTGAAGTTCCTTATTAGAGTCTGTTGTGCTATTTCATGCTAATTTGATGATGCATTTATCTATGTTAAAGATACAGATATTCAAGTTTTCTCTTGTGTTTCCAGTTTTAGCTACTGCAATTACTTCATGGAAGGAAAAGCCTAGTTCTCAGTCTGCATTTGTGGCTCTCTCACAACACCATCACTGTATAGAACAGCAAAATTTCAATCTGACCATAGTTAGGTCACTCTGGTCCTGACTGAAGAACATGTGCTCTAATTCCAGATGTGAATAAAGCACTGTTAGTCATCTTGGACAGGTTGCTCATTTCTTGCACCATTTTTTAAAAATCTGTAAAAGTTATCATTAGAATTTTCCTGCTTGTGACCTATAATTGTGAAGATGAGTGTCTTCTTAGTATGTGTGTTCCATTTCTAAAAGAAGCCAACCGGAACCTGAAATGGGCTCAGACAGATCATAGGATGAAAGAAAGAACAAGGCAATTAAAGGAATCACAGATTCCACCATGTTTTAATACAAGATTTAATACAGAATCACAGGTTGAGGTTGGAAGGGGCCTCTGAAGCTCATCTAGTCCAGCCCCTCTCCTCATGCAAGGTCACCTAGAGCAGGTTGGCCAGGACTGTTGGGTTTGGAATATCTCCAAGCATGGAGACTCCACGGACTCTCTGAGAAACCTGTTTCAGCATTTGACCACCCTCACAATAGAAGTTCTTTCATTTTGCTCAAGTGGAATTTCCTGTATTTCAATTTGTGACCGCTGCCTCTCCTTCTGTCACTGGGCATCACTGTGAAGAGCCTGGCTCCATCTTCGTTATCACCTCTCATTAGGTATTTATATGTATTGATAAGATCCCTTTGAGCCTCTTAGCTTCTCCTCACCCAGTTGTTCTCCAGACCGTCCTGGTGCATGGGGTTCTCTCTTCCCGGGTACAGGACCTTCCATTTCCATTTGTTGAATTTCATGTGATTCCTGTCAGACTATTTCTCCAGTCCACCAAAATTTGACATTCAAAACTTGACATTATATTTTGCTTTAAGATAGTAGCTACTGACTCCAAGACACTCCAAGGCTAAAATCCACGCTGGGGCTAGGCAGACAGGTAAAGACTTTGTCAAAGACTTTATTGATGTATGAGGAAAGTCACATGATTGTTAGGATGGAAAAGACACAGCTAAAGAAACCAAGCAACTAACTACCATCACAGAGTAAGGAAGGATAGTCAGAGACTAGGAATGAACCAGAACAAGTTGCTCTGACAAATAAAGATCATGACTATCCTAGTGGTTGGTTTTGTTACTATGCTTTCAAAGATGAAAGTGAAATTTTTTCAAGAAGTAGGGCTCAAAATTCCTCTGACAGAAACCACCTTTCTCAGCACTTCTTTCTACTTTAGACACCACACTCATCAAAAAAAAAAAAAAAAAAAAAAAAAAAAAAAAAAAGGAAAATGACAGAGTAAAAAAGAATATAAAATGATGGATATGCATGAACTCCTATAGAAAAAAAATCTAAATTTCAAAATTAAATTGTGTAAAATTGCATTTCTGCATCAAAGATCAGTAATCTTTCAACCAATACATGACAACTTACTTGTCTATTTCAGCAATGCATTATTACATGAATGACTCTATTCAAACTTCTTCTTTTCAATGGGATCATTGCACTGGATATGTAGCAGTTATAGAAACAAGAAACTGAATCCGTCGTAGTTTTGCCTGTTAGGCGTTTGCCTTCCCTGTTAAATTAATTTTATGTACATACTATATATATATATATATAAAACTTTCCAAAATGCATATATAGCTCATGATGAAACAAAGGAAGGTGATTTCCTTCTCTGAAAATTTCTGTATTTCAGTCTTCTCCTACACACACCCATTCTACAAATTGTTCATGGTTAAATCAATGGCTCACAAGTATTTTTATTCATTAGAGCTCTAACTATGGGAAACAAAATCCACTACGGAATCACAGCCACTAAAATACCTGAACTTATCAGCACTTTGAAGTTTTCTGAGCACTTGAAGGTTATGAAGACCTACAGCTATTGTTCAAGATACGCTCGTTACATCAGCATTCATATTTAATAGTACTGATGTCTTTTTGTTACTTTGAAGTAATTTTACCTTATTAATATAGTTTAGTTGAAATTAATTAGTATCTATTCTCTCTTTAAGATATCATTTAATACATTAACTAGTTGTAAAATATTTAAGTGCAAATACATTTTTCCTACAGTGTAATGACTGAAGTTATGACACTGTTTACTGTAACTATTGTTCTCCAGTTTGTATAATCACACCACTAACTTTTCAAGTCAAAGTGAAAAGTAAAATTTGGGCTCAGTTCACACAGAAGAGAAATGTAAGATTTGGACTACATTTGAATAAGAGAAAACTTCCAGCTTTGTGCTCTTTTTACACAGACTGGTTCTCTAGATCTCTGCTAAGCAAGGATGCTCTCCTAGTGGCATCAGTTGTATATTCTAAAGGATCATAGAAACACATCAGAGTTTTCAACCAATAATGTTTTAGAAAATTTGTACATACAACTAACTTACTATCTTTGATTCTACCATATGCATGTTCTCCATATACTCCAAGACTCAAAGAACATTTTTTAATCCTCTGCTATACTTCAGAACAGTTACCATTTTAACCTCTACTTCTGTATCTTTAAAATGCTACATTTATTTTAGGATTTGTCTAACAACTATTTTTTAATTACTGAAATAACAGATTGACGTTACATTTTAACATACAGCTATATGTTTACTTAATGTATGGTGGCGTATTGCAAATGAACCTGAAATGCACCTAAAATTGCACCAGATACATTTCTTATTTTATTACAAGATAAATGTAAGACTGCAAATTATTCTGAAGCTGAAATTAGTAGTGGTAGTAATAGCAGTAGTAGTAATTCAGTTTTAGACAGGTTATTTTTAGTTACGTACTTGCTCAAGCCCTTCACTACAGATTTCTCACACCTCCTGAGTGCTTAGAAGTGTAAATAATCTTTTTTTTCCCTCTGCCTGTAGCATTATATGTGTGTTTAAATATAACAGAAGCTATTGCAATCTCTTTAGTTTGCCTCACACTTTTCAACACAATAAACTCCTGTAATTTCTTCCATGATGCTGCGTCTCTTCCATTTTATGCAAAATTTGAAAAGAGCTCTAGGGTCAGAGTGGTACTGCTCTTTTGTTAAGATTGCATTCTGATTTGGGCTCTTGAAAATTTATTACTTTCTCTTATATGAGTAATAAATATTTGTCTAGATATCAGAAAACAAATGACTGGGAACATTCTAAAACAATAGTGCTGTGCTTTCAGAGCAAAAGTAGTTGCAGTAACAGCACAGCACATGCTGTATTGGAAGCTTTTTTAAGAGACACCTATTCAGGGACTGAGAAATTAAGAAGAAATAGACTAGAACCTCTAAAAAGTACAATCTCCTTGGTTTGAGGTTTGTTTTTCCTCAAAGAGCTTAGAGAAATGTAACGCTCATATAATATAGTAAAATAGAATTGTTATAAACAACAAGCTAGAACTTATTCAGCACTAGCAGACGTACACATCTTCCTAATTCCTTCTCTCTTGTCAATTTTTACATCACATTCTCCTCTTTCAGTCAAGTTAATCAACTCACCCTAAATTATGTTTCAAAAAGTCACATGCTATGTTTTGAAAATTGCCATGCTCTAAAAGGCATTTTGATCTTAGGTTTAGACCATGAAAACAAACAGTTTATTTGGAGTCTGGCTAGCTCACATGGTGAACAGTGAACAGTTTGCAGAGGATACTGTGCTAAAAGTGTCACTTTTAAAAAATAATATTGAAGCAGTTCTTTACAAACATGGCACTTGTCCAAAGCACATATGGAACATTAAATATAGCCATAAAATTTTATGCACCAGATTTGACCAAGGTCTTGAGCTCTAATTTATATTTTCTCCATTTTGCTGGAAGACTAGCTGCATTTGATAAAGCTACTTCATAAGGACTCTGTTCTCCTAACATTTACACATCACACATCTGGACTTGGAAAGGGAGTTTGAGTAAAAGAGCCAACTAATGCAGATCTTGTTTACATTATGTGCAATTACTCTTGTGTCATGAATCTCCGTGGGATATCAGAATGTGCTGAAGACACCCGAAGAATATGTACTTCAAGTAAGAGTGCAAAAGCCTGGGTGTTTCTACCCCTATCAATGAGCTCCATACACATGATCATGTAAGAAAATTAATGGTATTTGTATTTTCTAATAATGTTCTGTTTCATTTTTATTAATTATTTGTATGTAATTAGAGCTGCCCTCGGTGCCTGAAGATCTCTGTTTGGATTGTTTTTCTCTCATAACTCGCTCACTGCAGCCAAGGGAACTAAGTGACGGCAGTTGCAACACTCAATTCAGTTACATAAACACATCTTCCTTGCCAGATTCCCCTGCGGTGTTCCCATTTCACGAAATAAGTCTCTAGCATTTAGTAATGTACTGTACCAGCAAGTTTCTTTTCATGTGACAAAAAATTAGGTCCTCTGCTCCTGGCAGCAGAGAAGCATGTGTGTGAACATGTCCCTGGAATCCACCCCGGACCATGTGGCTGCACCAGCAAGAAGACAGAGAAGAAACACAATACTCGAGTAGCTGCAGAACAAGAATTGGTCATCAGACTTCAGGAGGAGAAAGACTGCCTTCAGCCAGAAGAGGAGCCAGGTTTATTCCTAAGTCTGTTTCAGTGACAACACATGTGAGCGCACATTATACCTTCACCATATACAAGACGCATGTACTTTCCCATTGTGTGTATTTGCCAATAATGATAAAAATAATAATAATAATAAAATCTAGCCAGCTTATTCCTATAGGTGTAAATGGAGTTCTAGTTTTTAACATCACAGCTGGAACACTCTTGACTTGCACTCTTGAAATAGCATGTGGTGAAAGTGCAGAGACATGGACAGAGTGACTGACCTAATCAATCACACAGCTGACCAGCTGCAAAGAGAGGGGGCTTCTGGACAAAGTTTCCCCCCATATCTGCCCATCACCATGAAGCTGGGTGGTCATACTCCATTGACCTGCTGGAGCTTACTCTTACCACGGGTAGGTCGCTGTTGAAGGCTATCTGGTAAATTATATTTGCATGTCTGTCAGAGACAATGCAAGTCTTTGGACATGTTTATATCAGGCAATGGAGCATCACCAAGATCTCAAAACTATCTGAGATACGGTAATTCACACACAGTGGCACAGCTTCAGATACTCCTGAAGCACAGCACTCGTACCAGCAAACTGAATCTTCTAGTTCTGCAGGTCATGTGTTCAGAGTCAGCTCAAATATCTTTGGTTACAGAGTACACCCATGCCCTTAAAAGATTATTTGCAAATTCCATTTGCTGCCTAGCTGCAAAAATTACTGTTTGTTTTTTTTGTATGAGAAAGAAATAAAGGAGAATTGAGAGGAATCCCAATTAAAAAAAAAAAATGAAGTAGTTAGAATCACTTATTAATGATTACTAATAATAGCACAATAAAAGAAGCTTTTTCTCTTCCTTTCACACAATTTGCAGTCAACATTGAAGCCGTGAAAAAAAGTTTTATTCTAATTTAAGACTTCGTTTTACTTTGGGGGGGGTCTGTGATTAGATTTAGGGAGTCCAAACAGTGACATCACTATGTAAAACAGAAATCTGAAACACTTAGTCTCCACCCCCAGTTCAGTGACTTAAGGATGTCGGATCAAACTTCCCAGCTAAAGTAATTTCCAAACTCCTCCCTACAACTCATACAGATCTTTCAAACTCAACACCTATCACCCCATATGTTCACTTCACTACTAAGGAGGATTCCTTCTTCATGGGAACCATTCCAACACCGTACAACGTGAGGAAGAGAAGATCAACGGTTACATGAATGAAGATCAATTTTATTGTTTTGTTCTCACACGGGTTGTTTTCCATGTGTTGACATGTTTGTTCAGTAATTCATGTACCCTGCTCCTCTCTAGTTAAATACATTTTCAAAGCAAGTTAAACAGGAACAAAGAATTTCTGTTCCACCACAAGATTGTCCACAAAAGCACATAATACAAATCCAAGTTAAAGCTCTTCTGCTTAAAATAATGTTCTATCTCAGTTCAGGTTAATTTTCCTGTGTAGTGAAGTCTGTGTTAAAGGAGAATGACTGAAATGGAGGATTAAGCTCGCAGTCCTGTGAACAGAATGCTTTTCTTCAAATACCCATACTCACAATTGCTACATGCATTCAGGTTACCTTGCACTGCCTACACATTAGAAAACACAACTCAGCTATAGGAAGGAAAAGTCTAGATCTACGGTAAGAGAGCTTTCACCTGCTACAAGCCATGCTGGGGAAGCCTGCCACTGCCCCAGTGGTTATTGCTGATTTGGGAAATCTCGTACTTGACTTATTCTCTATACTATTGGTGTTAGCGAGCTGTTACCCCAAGATATATAAGATCACTACCTTAATTCTTCACAATTTTGCCATTAAATAAATGAGATCATTTCTAAAGTAGAACAAGAAGCTGGGAAAAAAAAAAAACTTTTTGTGATGCTATTTTAGATAGCATTAACAAGCTGTAAATAGTCAAAAGGTGGTTTTGTTTATGAGTTCAAATTCAAAATGAGAGAAAATGTGTTCTTGAATACCCACATGTTATTTTCCTGGAATACTGCAAGTAGGTACCAACATTCCACATAAGATTAAAGGTTAAGTATCTACTAGTGGAGTCTCTGTTGGTAGGAGCCAGTGAAGCTTTTCTTTCAGCTCAGTGGCAAAGGATTTACAATACCAGGGATGCTAGCAACCTGAGATCCCCTTGCACCAATTGCTTTTCACCATAAAATGTTCTGTAAATCAATATGTTACTGTTTGTTTAGAGAAGTGTGTGACACCTTCAACTTCTACTTTTAGTACTTGTGCAGGAAAATAATCACAGTTCAGGTGGCATATGGGTATTCTGTATTCCAGAACTAGCAAAGAAATCTGGTGACTTGGTCATTGCTATGGTAACTATACTTCTGTAGTGAACATTGAAGTAAATAGGTACATAAAACATGAATAAGTTGTCACTATGTAAGTTACTGCTGCCCTGGAGCTGCAATAATTTGCTTCCTTTAAAGTACTTAAATCTGGCCATAAATACTTGATATCTCGCAATGTCCTATTATTTCAAGAAGATGACAAGGCTCTTCTTACATAATATAGTGCAAACACATAGGCAGATTGATTTATCAAGAAAGGAACTTTTTGGAGAAGTAATTCATTGGTCTCTAAGTAGCCAAGTATGAACAAGCTTCTGGCTTGATGAAGGAAACTACTCGCAGACTCTTATGTATGAAGGCAAGGTTGATCCATTGTGCATAGTTTGAAAGGGTAAGGATATTTCTCCACCTCTGACAAATACAGAGCCATTTTTGTGTAGAAAGCTCCATCTTATTTTCTCAAGTCTTTCCCTTACTCTTTTGTCTCCTCCTCTCCCCACACAATCCACCAATGTCAGAGACACGGAATTAAGAAAAGCCCAGGCTGGACACTGTCTTCCGTTAGCAAACAGAAATAATGTGCAGAAGGGTCTTGCCCTCCTTTCACGCTCTTCATCACATACAACCTTTTGGCACAGGGAAGTCCTTCTTTTGTCTCCAGCTAAGCAACACAGCACAATTTTTATTTTTTTCATACACAGACTAATTTGGGAACAGTTAAGTGCAAGCTGCCTTCTAACACATAGTGAAGATGAACTGATACTCAGAGAAGGAAAACACAGTTGTCTTCCAATTTAGACCAGGGCTGCAATGCTGCTGACCAGATAACCCAGTCTACCCATGGCACAAAATGAAGACAATCACTGATATGTTCCTGTGGATCCCTTGGGATCATTTCCTTGGGTTAGATTACATGCACGGCTTGGAAGTCTTACATTTCTGAAAGAAAGGGGACAGTGTTTTGCGACAGCTGAATTATATCATATCAAATGGATTAGGATGGTCACAGAAACTGGAAGGCCTACATAGTCACCACTGATAAGGGAGGTACAGCTGAATAAGTCTTTCATAGAACATATACCAATGCATGTCCAGTCACTGGACAAACATCTCAGAATAAGGCTGCTGCAAAGGAAAAAAATGGTGGTAATTACATTTTATGTATGAGGAGAAAGCATCTGCCTTAATGTATCATTGATCTTCTGGTCATGTCTCTATAACCAATACTAAGTTCTAGTTTTCACTTAAAGCAGAGATTTGACCTATGTCTGCTATAAGAAATACTTTATGAGGACCTAACATGTTTTGAACCTACTTTCTGAGTCTACAAGAACTTAATTTATGAGTCCACTGGCAACCGGGTCCTTTACCACAGATGTCAGCATCAGCTGTATCCCAAAGGATTTAATAAACATGTCATAAGTAATTATTTGAAATTTGACATTCAGGCTATATTTAAAGACGGAAATTTGAGCAAACTATTGATGATTTATCTACTTAAATTAGCAGGACTACAGCAGGGCAGGTAACTCTAATAAGAGATTGCCAAAATGTTAGAGGTAATAGTTACCTGCCAGTCTTTGCCTAATGGTTTTATAGATTATAAAAAAGTATCAGTGGGAAAGAAGCTCAAGCACTTTTTTTTTTTTT
>VXAA01007062.1:82650-180649 GCA_013399115.1 Anseranas semipalmata
TTAACTTCGAGATTAACTCTCTCAAACAAAATCCCTCTTCAAAAATCATGTGGCCACACCTCTTTGGGCCTGTTCTTTAAAATATTCTCCATGTCTCTGCTGCCTTTGCTATGCTGTGCAGAGGGAACCTTAGACAGAAGCTACAAGTCTGAAAATGGAAGACCAGGGAGTAATGTCTCCCTCTTCCTGTGGCAGTAAATTCCTAGATCAAATCAGGCTGTAACATGCAATTTTACATGAATATAACTGCTAATCACCACCGTAAGGGTCTGATTCACCAGTTATACTCTGATTTCATTATGCTGCTCTGCTGATAGAAAAGGTACACAAGCGTAGGTTAACAGGTTTGGTGCACTGTGGCTGTTTTTCTTCTGTTCTGTTCCCCGGAGAGCCTGTTCCAGTGCCCAACCACCCTCTCAGTAGCTCTGTTTATATTTATAAATCTGTTCTTAAGAGTCAGCATCAATACAAAATGATTTAAGGTTGATACTACTTGACAGAGACAGAATTTTTGCATGGCTCTGTGCTCCTTGGGTTTCTTGTTTGGAATGCACGTATAACACACACACACCCCAAACAAACAAAAAAATAAACACAAACCCCAAGCCCCAGTAATAATCCAGAACTATAAAACTTACAGAAATGATTTTCCCGCTCTGCTCTGTGTTGGTGCGGCCTCAGCTCAAGTACTGTGTGCAGTTTTTTGTGCCTCAATATAAGAAGGACAGAAAACTAGAGAGTGTCCAAAGGAGGGCTACAAAGATGGTGAAAGGTCTAGAGGGAAAGACGTATGAGTGGCTGCAGTCCCTTGGTTTGTTCAGCCCAGAGAAGAGGAGACTGAGGGGAGGCCTCATGGCGGCCTGCAGCTTCCTCACGAGGGGAGCGGAGGGGCAGGCGCTGATCTCTGCTCTCTGGTGACAGCGACAGGACCCGAGGGAACGGCATGGAGCTGTGACAGGGGAGGGTCAGGCTGGGTGTTAGGAAAAGGTTCTTCACCGAGAGGGTGGTCGGGCACTGAACAGGCTCCCCAGGGAAGTGGCCACGGCACCAAGCCTGTCAGAGTTCAAGAAGTGTTTGGACAATGCTCTCAGACATATGGTTAAATTTTTAGGTAGTCCTGCGTGGAGCCAGAAGTAGGACTCAATGATCCTCGTGGGTCCCTTCTAACTCAGGACATTCTGTGATTCCATAATACATCAGGTCAATATAGAGTTAAATTCAGGGTATGAACTTCAGTATTAAAAACTGCAAGTATGCTGTTAAGAATTCTGAAATCTATAAGCATGAGTACAAACTCATGGTTAAGTTTATATTGAAAAAAATTCAATCATGTTAAGATAAAAAATAGACAAGCAAGTTACTTATACATTAACTCCCACCTGTTGTAATACTGTGAAAGAAAACATACATGAAAAAGTCCAACGTGTCCTGAAAGTCTAATTCTCAGCTAATCCAGTACCACAAACATTAAAATATTTAAGTCATAACAATGGTTATTATGTACTTTTACTACAGGGTACCCTATTATTACTGTTCTTAATAGTGGGAGTGTGAAGACACCTCCCAAAGACACAGCTCTTTCATGGCTCTTCTGTGCTGACAGAGGACCAAGTTAACAAAGAGCAACCCTACTTCTCACAAATCTTGCAACACACAAGTGCTAAAGTGACAATACAGGCAAGCCAAATCTCCCTTTCCTTTGCTATTTTGCACAAGACTTAGGCATAACAGAGTTAAAAATGAGTATGCATTCTTAGCACACAATCTTTTACTATCTTCTACTAGAATTCAAGTTGTTTTAAAACATGCAGACTACTATTAAAAGTTGCTAGAAGTATTCATGCAGAAAGCTGGAAAGATTGACAGTGAATTTTTACTTATATAGCAAAGACTAATTTGTATTTTACGCTGTTTCAGCAGTCTTTGACTGTTTTCTTCAAAATCACTGGCTCAGTGGCACCATATGGAGCATGTTGAACTTAAGATACCAAGAATGTGTCCAAGATATATCTCACTCCAGTGTGTTAAAACATTCCACCCTGCAGCTGTCATTATAGGAATATAATTCATACCCTAAAGTTTAAAGAAAAACAGTGTAGCTTACTATGCTTACAAAAATACAAGACTTTTTTGGTTCCAAGTAACGGTCAGTAAATGGAGAACAGTTAATCTTCCATACTGCTTTCTTAAATATTCAAAATTTTGACTGATCATGAACTGCTTTAATTCTGCATGATATTTAAGACTGAAGAACAAAAATAAACATGCAAAAGAATTACTGAAAAAAGTCTGTAACGAAGAGAGTTGTATATTCAGACCTAGCATAGCCCGTCATTATCTTTTTCTTTTCCATTGATCGCATTTCTTTTAAAAATTGACATATGAGACTACGGGGCAGAAACCTTAAATACTTCTTTTGGCAATAGCACTGATCAAGTGTATGATCATTGTTATCTAGTTATCTCTAGTCATTGCTTGTCCATTTTTTTTTTTGTCTGTTATCTCTATTTAAAATGTAAGTTTCTTAGGACAGTGCATGCTTCTTACTTGGTTCTGTACAGTGTGTAATACTCCAAACACCTTCGATAAAGTTAACTGCTGTAATAATAAAGGTAGGAGATAGGCAAGAAAAAAAAAATACACGATAGTTTCGTAGAAAAGCTGTCTTGGGATGTACACATTACTCAAATGGTCAATTCACTGCCAAGTAATGCAAGTTGCCTTAGAAAAGGATCCACAGAATCATTTTACCATATCAACCCATGATATATTCTGTATATGACGTTTCACAGGAAAATTAGTTTAGAAATATTTTAGGGAATTTAAAAATTTTATTGATACAATTTTTCATATGCCTTTGTCTGTAAAGTCAGGAAGTTGTATGAGACTCAGAGGAAAATGTTTTAGAAAACTTTTAAGGTTATCCCATAATAGCTTATTGATAAATGGTAAACTCATACGTAAGGCTTAATATCCGGGAGGCCTTCAAGGGCAGCCAGTAAGTTCTGTGTGTCTTGCTGGCAAGCTGGGGATCTCCCCTCTCCAATATTGTCAGTCTTCCATTTACAGCCATCCAAGGACCAAAGATATTGATGTGGGCCTGAACATGGCATGCCTTATGTCTCTAGTCAGTATAATATTTGGGAGGCATTTCATATTTGCAGGGAGATTATTGGGAGGAGGAAAATGGAAAGGGTTTTCAAGAGGTGGTTTATTACAGAAAGATGGCTACTTGGGGTAGTTCAGAGCATAGAAGCTGGCTGTGTTGAGAGAGAGTAGTAACTATGCTCAGTAATAAGTACTACTGAAGACCTTGTTATACTTTCCACATCGCTGAGACAGGCAACATAACATCCATGGAAGTGTTTGTAAAATGTGGAACTAAAATAGGAAAACATTGCAGTTATACCAAATTTGCATCTCAGGTTGTCGCTGGATATGATGCATTTGACTCCAGAAAAATGGAATGCAAGAAATAAGTAAAAGAAAAAAAATATGTACTTAAGGAAATGTTATGAAAAGGTAAACATCGTAACATGTTATGATCTTGATTTAAATTAGTAATATGGTTTGGGAAGATTAGTATAGACAAAATTAGTTACATTTCAAACAATTTGCACAGCGAGTTGGATATATTTCAAATTTACTCTTGGGAATTTTATCTACACGAATTATAATTTTTCTTACTCATTATCCTGAACAAGAATTTATTGCAAGAGGTCTTATTAATAGATGAACAAAACAGTAGCACTGAAAACAGTTGTTCAAATCTAATTAAAAAAAAATCATTAGAAAATTTTCCACATGTGGCATAAATTGTAAAATGAGAGAGTTCTAATTATCTGGGTAATCTTTTCTTGTAAAGTATCTTTGCTCAAGGACCACTGGAGTGGCCAAAATGAATCAGATCAACAATCTACCTGGACCAGGACACTGTCTTTGGAAAAAATCTCAGCTCCCATGTTATAAAGAAAGCTGAAAGAAACCCTGTAGTGAAATGTTTACAGAGAAGTCCAGTTTCCTTTAACTCTCAAGTTAACTCAATTAAAGAGTTGGCTTTTACTCTGAAAAGTAAAAGTTAAAGGCTATTAACCATGGAAAGCCATATTGTCTAATTATCCAATTCTCTGCATCCACATAACATTCAAAATCATTGTTATATCACTGAATGTATATATTTTAAAATAGAAAAATTAGGAGGTTTGCTTTGTGTTTCATTTCACCAGGTAGTGCTCTAGAAATTGTTACCTCGAATAACAGCCAAAAGAAAGAATGTCTCCGTAATTTACTCCTGAATTAGGCATCTTCCTGGTATGATAACATTCCTTGCTAACCTATTAGATATTCTTCTCTCACTTTAAATCTGTCCAAATGCCTTCTGAAGCAACAAACTTGTTAATTTATGTTGTAGTATTCTATGCAATGCACTTTTAAGTTCCAAATAACAAAAAAGATAAACTCTTACTTAAGAATAGTAGAGGTGAAGGTTGTTTAGAAAGAAATAATTGGCATTTAACTTCCTACAAAAACAACTCCAATAGAGGAGATGCAAAATGAATAGGATGAATAGGTATGCTTTGAGTTAAGTCTGATACAAGAAAGAAAAAAAACACACCTTATAATACTTAATATCATTACATCACATGAAAAGATAACTTTGGGATGACTTACCTTGTCACTTCCATGCCATGGTGTACTCTAAATAATAGGTCCACCTCCCACCAGTGCTACCTTTTAGAATACTCATACATCTGTCCACCCACCTCTCAGATAATGCACATTGAGACACAGGCTACAATTGGCAGCATGAGGCTATGTCCTTCTTCAGTTCTTTTCACCAAATTAGATTCTAGGAGAAATAAATTTGGTTCCAGATGATGAGTGTTCTTTTTTGAGCAGTTAGATTCAGTAGTTTGACTCATTATCATAATTCACTTATACCAAGATGCAGCTCTATCCAAATCTGGCAGTTCCTTTGATGTTCAAATCAAGTGCATAGTGTTTGGCAACTGTACGTACAGAATTTAACTTGACTGATCCATTTATCTGAAACTGGTATGTGTCCAAGACCACTCATAGATGTATCTACTGGTCTAGTAGAAATTCCAATGAGAGGAAAAACACATGTTAATCACAGCTGTCCCCAAATGGCATATATACTAAATGCTGTGTGTTAAGGCCATCTGACTGCCCACCCACATAGGTCATACTTCTTCCCAAAAAATTTAAGAAAAACCTTCAGGTGCACTGATGGTGGAATATACCTGCGATTCCCTGGAATTTTAGAAAATTTTACAGCTGCAGAAAGCTCATTTCCTAATTTTTTGACAAATCTTTGAAAAATTATTTAGAAAATAATAAAATATTTTTGCAACCCTTACATATATTTATGACTAATTGCATGTTTCATAATACAGTGCACATTCAGCTTTCCTTGTAATCACATCTACAATAGTGACAAATTGTTTTAATGGTATAAGTAAATTTAAATAATAAAAATGCTCGGTATCTTAATTCTCAATTCTAATTGAAAATTAAAATACAGATTTTAATCAATAAACAACAGTTTAGAAGAAGTTAAATATCTTCAATGTATGTATCAATGCATGAAGGAAAAATCTTTTTATGTTGTTTACTTACACATAACACCTTTTCAATAGTCTTAAATCAAACATCCATGGATTACATTTCTTCCTATCAAATCTACAAACAGTAGGAATCCTAGTGACAGAAGATTATATCACTGGATAGAAATTAGAAAAAGAGGGTTCAAATGCCTAGTTTTGCTCTTCTTCATTGAAGAAAGTCAGAAAAATGTAACTACTGAATAGCTGCGTAAATCAGATGTGAAACTCTTGACAGAATAAAAATATTATCTGAGCTATATACAGAAGTTGAAGGAAAGTGTTGATAGAGAAAGATAACACAAGAAAAGAAACAAGGTTTAAACAGTAATTTTGAAGAAAGTGCTATGTAATAGTATGGAAAAATATGTTAATGTAATAAAGACATTGCCAGTTCTATTCCTAAAAACCTAAAAAAGTACGTTCTCAAGATTATTTCCTTATACAAGTTTAAAAAAAAACAAAACAACACAGCCATTCTAATCCAGTTTCAACAAACTTCTGTACAACTACACATGCACATTCTATACCTATTTTTCTTAAGCAGCTTCAGTATTAAAATAATTACATGAAAAATTTACTCTCAGACTGTAAAACACACTTACTTTTATTCTCTGCATTTATTATATTATTGCATATTTTCTTGAAAAAATCAGCAGTGTAAGAGTTTGCTCTATCGTCCAGTTATAAAATCTCTCTCCCTGCAGAATTGTCAAACTAGCTATGTATACAATTCCAAATTGCTGGATAGGCAACAGATGTTAAATGACAGCTAATCACAGGAGTAATACTGAGAGTGATATTAAATAGTTCTCCAAGGAACTCTTCAGTCTGCATGAAGGTGCCATACTGATGACTCTACCTGTGACACCAGAGGTCATGGATATGGTCTGGAAACTACAGAGATACCACACAGCTCATGACAGAAGAATGGGAAAGGCTGCGACACCAAGCACACAAAGTAAGCAAATACCAGAAAAAGGCCTGCGCAATTTTCAAGTGATCTCACAGTGAAATTTTTAAGATAAATTGGCAATTACATGACTTCATATTATTTTTATAGGCATCTAACTCCTTGGTTAATATGTGGACTACTGAGCTGTACTGAGTTATATCGTACACCAGTCATCCAACATACTATTTTACACTGAAAACGGTATTTTTCAAATGATCTCCTGGATATTTCTGGAGAAATATTTTTATATATATACACACACACACACACACTCACTGCTCTCTTACAATTAACTTTGTATCTCAGCAAGTTATGATGCTATCCTCACTGTGTATTTGGGAAAGTGAGGCATAAAGAGATAAAGCTTAAACTGTTGAAAGTATCAGATTATTTTATATAACACTTGGAAAATTTGAGGATCAACTTTTTGGAGTTCTAACATATTTTTACACATAATTAGTCAAAGTATAGCTCCCATTATAGTTATGATGCTAAAAAAATTTAGAATAATAGGTTTCACCCTGTGTATCCCAGAAATAAGAAATATATGATTATTGGCAATCTTGAGTATTTCGGCTTAAAAAACTCACTTAAGTCTCCACCAGAAGTTTGTGACAGAGAAGAATTCAGTTCTTCAGAGGAGATTTCTCTAAGAAAATTTCCATAACTTGTTTGTAAAACAGAGCTGGTTTTCACCTCATGTACTGTACAACTTTTAACTTCGTCAGCTGAGGCAGAAGCCAATTATTTAAGTATCATTCATAGCAAAATCTTGATTAGGATTCTTGAGAACTGAATGAGACCCATTTCTTACAACTGCATTATTGAATACTGACGCCTCTGTGGTTTCCATGCAACTATTTTCATTGCACACTAAGTTAACTCAAAGCATTTTGCATTTGCTACCATCGACCAGCTGACGTGGTCACTTTTGGCTCCAGGGCACTTACCGGTCTGAACTTTGTGTAATGGTTCCCACAGGCAAACAAACAAACAAAAAAGAAAATAGAAGAGGAAAAGATAGGAAAGAGGTAGAGTACTGTCATTACCTTTGAATACCTCAGAAATGCTAAAGTGAGATGATTGAATAGCTGTTCTTCTGACCACCAAGAGAATCAGCATAGTTTAATGTGACAGAGAAAACTAAGGTTGGATAGTAAGGGGATAAACCCTCTCCAGGCACAAGGATGATCAACTAGTAGAGCAAGGAAGTTATGGGATGTCTTTGAGTGATGATTCCCAAGAACAGTCTGGATAAATATCTGTTGGGGTAATCTAAGTGTATCAGCAGAAGGTGTTGAAATAGGTACTCTTATACTCCATTCTTCCTATGTATTCTGTACATTTTCCTTCCTGAACTAGCTGCAATGCAGAAGATCATGGTACAATCTTATAGAGACCAATCCCTGCCTCGCACCTCCCATTCAAAAAAAAAGCTCACAGGAAAGCCAGTTACTTTCTTTCATCAACTCCGTCCACTCTACAACTATTTTGGTATTGTACCACATTGTATTTTTGCAACTTAAATTCTAGATGTAATGTGGCAGTTTCCCACGATGTAGGATATTCCTGACAGTAGAAGATTAATCTGGCAGTGAGCCTGAGCACATAAATTGCAACATTAAATTATAATTATAATCTGCATTATTATAAAAATAAAAATTATTTAAAAAGCAAATGAGTTTCAAGTTGTCCAAAGGAATACTACATACAGTAAAAAACACCTGTGGAAGACTTTAGGCCGAAAATGCTCCTGCTTTTTGATCCTTTTGTTATTAGAGCAGCAAAAGGAGATTTGACACATTGAGATTTTTAGCATGAAAGAATTCACCATTTGTATTTAGTTGGTATACGTGGTTCTTGCACTTGTCATACGACTAGGACTAGGCATAGAGTCAGTTTCCAGCTAAAAGTACTCTTCCTTAAAGAATAATTTAAAAGCAAGACTGAGTTTAGAGCAGCCTCCAGACCTCTCTACAATACATGATCACAGGGTTTTGAACAAAGAAGGATACATAGTCACGGCTGTCTCCTTGACTATTCTTTCATTTTCTTCTCTTTCAAGTACTCTTTGCTCAGACTCAAATTTGTAAACACAAAAAGCATCAATACATACTCCTTAGGCAAACACAAGTTCTTTTATGTATTAACCTCTGTCCAAGAACTTTATATCTATACCTCAACTTACCCATGTATAATAAGATTCAACCAAATACCTGTAGATAAAACCATATTGAGTGGCAGCATATATAATGTAAGTCAGGATTAAAAAGGATACTGCTGTAAATATTATAGTGCAGAAATCAAATCTTTAAATCAGACAATGCCCCCAGCTGTGTTTCTTTGCTGTCTTTCTTGGGAGACCCTAACAATATAGACTAGTTAGATCAGATAAAACAGAGAGGTTATCAGGCTCTCTCCTTCAAAGTCCTCTGCACCACCACATATTACCCTCCCATCTAGTTGGATCTAATGATCATGTTAAGGGTGGTGAGGGAGTAAGAGCAGGTAAGAGAGATCAACCCTTTCTGTATCTGCTCACATTCAGATGGGATCAAGCATAACACGCAATGGCACCTTAAATGCAGCCCTATGACCCCACCAAACATCTCAATGATTCTTTGTTGGCTTAAGAGGCTTTAGCATGATCTAATGGTGCTCTGAATCGCAAACTGGCTGCATCAAGCCCCAGATGGGCTTGAAATGTGAATACTCATGCCTCTGTGGTCACAGAATAGACCTCAGGTAGACTGGAAAACAAAATCCAACGATTTGGATCCAAATATTTTTACCAAAATACAAAATATTTTACCTGCTTAGTTATCTGCAAATATCCCCGTGAAATGGAGTTTTTCTGAATTTATAATGATTTAAAGAAGTTTTTATGAACATTTCTGTCTTTGTTCTTCTACTCCTTATCAATTGTATTACTAAATTTTATTCATACCCTTATTTTTGCAGCTCTTACACTGCATACTTACTAGGGCTTTTTGCCCTAGTATTGTGATTATTGAAAATGCATGCATTTCACCTTTAAAAGGCTTTCAGAGACATATGTTAATTGCACACTAAAACCTGAAAGCCAAATCCTGCAGGTCTTTTCCTCCAGACAGGTGAGTTTTGTCCTAAATATATTCAGCAGCTGACAACATTTCAGGACAGTATCAGAAGAAAAAAGTTACAACTCGATTTTGCTTGTTCCTGGCTCTGCTATTGACTTGCTGTACTACCTTGGGCAAGCAACCTCTCAATTGTCCACCTGTAAAACAGAGAAAAGACTATACACCAACCTTCTTGGTTTATTCTGAGCTTTAATGTTTATGAAGTGTTATGAGACGCTCTGGGAAGCGCTACAAAGCGAAAAGGGTTATCAATCATCGTCATTAAAACACAAGCTGCTGAAATATGGTGAAATCTGCCTTCCCTTGTCACAGGACATGTTCAGTCTTGATCTGCATTCTGTACTGTATTCGTAATCTTACAAGTGTCTCAACACTGCATAGCATAAGGAAGGATAAATATCCCTAAGCATTCCGAGAGACTACCAGAAAATATTTCTGGTTTGAAGAAGTAAAGCCTGTTGTAAAGTATATGCCTCTCTTCTAAATACCTGGTTGTTTTCCATAACAAGAAAAAAGAAAGCCATTTTTGAGATGGGATTCCTAAATTACTTAAATAGCTAGACATTAGCTGAAAGCAGCACTAAATATCAATTTAAATACTTGGCTCTCAATTTTCCTTTCATTCATAATGTACTAGGTAAACTATACTAAAATAATTACTTGCTTATTACTCATGAATTTCAGTGCAGCAGCTGAGACAATGTAGATAAATAAGATGATTAATTGAAACAGAATGAATCACAACAAAATATGTTGTTGTATAAGGTATGATTAACTCCACAGTGATTCATATCATTTCAAATAACAGGGCTTTTATCAATGATGGCTGCAAGGTTGGGAAATGATTTAAAAGCATTTCATCTTAGAGAGCCACCGCAGTTCACAAGGCAGGGATGGGGAGAAGAGAGGGAGAAGCAGATTCAGTGTCTGCAGCTGAAATAGCCTTGGGCTGTTTCAGCATCCTTCCCACAGCACATCTTTACAGCATGCCATTGACATTATCAACCTCCCTTGTGCTAGAGACCCTCTCATTTTTCACTTGGCCACAATTTATTAGATATTCCAATACTGAGAAATTTAATTCTGTGAATTAAGCAGCAACATTACAATGCCATAGCTTTCCTATAATTGAAAATGAAATATCTACACCAGGAAATAAGTGTCAAAATTCTACAAAGACAGCAAAGAAAAATGCTATTTATTTTTCCTCCATTCAAAATTATAATTTTTAATTCCCAGGCTCCCTCCAAAGACTTTGCAGCAGTCTCAAATATAGGATTTATAAAAAGAAATTGCCATCTGTTTACAGCAGCTTAGAAAAGCAAACACAAACAGCAGTTGACCTTAAAAACCTCTACCTGCTAAAACAGAAGAGAAGATGAGACGTCTCCTTACAAAATTTCTTCCCATGTGTATTTAATAAACTGGGTCAGAATATCTGACTATGGTTAACTTAACTGCAAACTCCCTGTAAGGGAATGTGCAAGTCTCACTCTCTCACTCAGCCTACAGAATGAAGATAATTACCCTCACCAGTGGGGCAAGTTTCTGAAAACCTTTGAAAGAGTAATGAAATGGAAAATATTGACATACATATCAAAATGCAAAACATTGACACTCAATTCATTTAAAATGATTAATATCTCTGAAAACTTAAATCAGAACGAAAAATGATTTAGAAACTGAATGTAAAGGTAGAATTCATAAGGAAGATAGCTTACAAACAACCATAGGCTGAAAATAACTCCTCAATATCCATCAGTTCCTGAAAGCTAAAGAGAAAGAATTTAGGGCTCTTTAAATGCATGCGAGTTAACTGTTCAGTAAAATAAGCCTCCTCAAGACTCTCAGTTTCAATCCAAACACAACTTAGTGTTTGCCTTCTACTAATAATTGCAAACATTTAAAAATAATTTTAAATGCTTACTTGAAATTATTTACAGAAACAACTTTGTGATTTTTCTGACACAACCAGCCATCCTTTGCTATATTCCTCACTTCTTAGTTCTGCCTGATATGGAAGAACAGATTGAAATGTTTGCCTCCCTTTCCTCACTCATCAAAAGTCAAACTGTATTTCCCTTCCTCCACATACCAAATTATACCTGCCACCTGATTTTCTCCTGTCTCTTACCTCTTAATCATCTCCTCGGAAACAGACAATTCACCAGTTTGAAAAGGCATGCAGTAAGTGTGGGAAACTATCTGCTAGGTGTATGAACAGTAGCAATTAGACTGGTGTAAACTCAGATCAATTCAATTACACCATTATGAAAGTACACCAGTTTAAAAACAATCACCATGTGGCTCGTTTACCTTATGAAGGCTATTACGTCTCATTCTTGTGAGCTGTGGGCAGATTCCTAAACCAATCTGGTCCCAGGTGATAATGCAGCAAAATTTATAGGGAGGACCAAGGTTTGTCCAAGTATCATATCTTAATGTTATATACCAAAGTATATGCGGTGAAAGTTGTTTGCAAACGTGTTATAAGTTACAGGAAGGGATAGACAAATTTCTCTGGAAACTGTCATTTAGGTGTAAATCCCAGTGCACTGATCACAGTCTTATGCCAGAAAACTCCATTCACTCCTACAGTTAAGATAAGCACAAAACTACAGACTGCAAGATCAAAATCAGGAGAATGTTAACCATTGTTATCACTTTTAAAGAGTTTATCAGTTTTAATGACTGTTATCAGCCATTAAAGTGAATTTTCCATGTCATTAAGGAGACGTGCCTTTATAAAGGCTTATAAAGGTTCTAAAGACTGTATTTAAACTGCATGTATTTGTGGGGATGTTTATGTTAGTATTTGATACCTCACTCGAAAGAATTTTAAATTAAGGAGACAAAATGTGCCATTTCAGAGTAATTATAAGATGGAATGATGACAAGACCTGCTTGATATCTTATTGCATACAAAGGCCCCCATCTTTTTAAAGCTCAGGATTCATAATTCCAGAACCATTACTAAAGCTATTGTTATCGCTTGTTAAAACATAGAAGCTTTGCATACAACTTTCTCTCTTTTCAGCACAATTTGCTGTTGCACCAGCATCAATTTCCCAAACAGCTAGCAGAAGCATCTGTCTTTGCAGAACTTCAGTTTACAATCCTGTAATTAATTTGTTCAGAGATTGTGTGTTTAGAAGTAACAGCTCTTTACACCAGAGAGGAAGATCTCATTTCCAAGATTTGTGATATTATTTTTGTTTTCTATACCACTGCTTTACAAAAACCCATGATTTCTATTCCACACACCCTTCTTTCGTTTTACTGATTGTTGTACACTACATACTGCAAGCTATATTGCTTGGTTATGGTTTTAATTGTAAAATTGTAAAAATTGATGAGGAGCTCAGAATGTCTGTAATTCTGAAGTTTCTAAATTTTAAAATTTCTCAGTGATGTCCCGCCTACACATAGGAAGACAACCCAGAAGATCTTTGCCACATCAGTATCTTAATAAATATTCCTGAGTGGTGAATGACTGCCATATGTGGGGATGAGTCATATGAAAGCCTTGTAGAGTCCCTTGAATTCTGAAGGCCTCCACAGAAAAGAAACTATCCAGCTGCGTGTTCTAAAACACAGAACCTCTCCCCCCAGGAGTAGTTCCTTCCCTGAAGAGATGCCACGGTAACTAACATCTTCTGGGGAGACTAGAAACTGGAGTTCATGTTCCTGTGGCCATTACTTACTTCTATGGGTTCTCAGATGCAAATACAGTAGGGCAGAAGCGGTGCTTCCTGGGTTGATCCTGTTGCAAAGTGCATCAGAGATGGCAAGTTTTAGTCCTAACTGGGAAAGTGGAAAGAGGTCTAGGAAAGAAATACATGCAAAGTTTGGCTCCTTTACTTGCCTGGTAATTGCTGTGTAGGAAACACTACACAACTTTATGTAGGGGTGTAATTTTAAAAGCTTTCATTCCTTTGACCATTTTGCTACTGAAAGTTACTTTGGGTTGTAAAATATGTATTCTAAGGTGAGCTTCTACGGATGAAATTAAGCAGCAACTAGTGACAAAGCAGTTATCATCAGGAGATAATTGACCTTATTTGAGAGTTAAGCATCCTGAGGCAAAGTAGAGTGTGCTTAATCCTGGCAGGTTAATTATCCAGTGATTATGGTAGCTTGGAAGGTATTATTGCTAAGAATCATTTGCAAAATGGCACTATTAAAAAAAACTTAATTTAATAAAAATTAAAAGCAATGACAATAATCAAGTTCTCCAGTCATGTATTGCTAGATAATGACTGCAGAATGGCCCTAATTGGTTAGCAGCAATGAACATGTAATTATTCCTATTCTGAATGTTCTGTACTAAATTTATTACATGAAGTACAGTTAATAAGTATCAAAAATCCAAGGCAAGATGTTTGGCTAGTTATAAAAGGGATTTAAAGCAATGATCCAAACACCAGTGGTCATTGAGCTAATGCTGAAATTGATAAATGTACTGAGCTGTTGTCACAGCATTCAGTGTCTCCATTGCAGCTAAGGGTATGCTGGCATTTATATTCTGAACTAGAACATTTATTCTAAGAGGTTTATAACTTGCCCATTTTAATTACCATCTGGCTGAAACTTGAAATAACCAATCTCCATTCAGATGTAAATTTTTAAGTAGAAGATGTAATTTAAAAATCACTTTGCCAATTGTTTTTAGTTTAGGAATGGCAGTAATTAGGAATTTTGCTGTTCTTGGATGTCTTTTGTATTACTCTAAAAAAATAAACAGCTCAATGATTAACAATCAAATTGTATTGGTCTACAATGTGGAGCGAAGATAAACATAGAGAAGAATAAAGATCATGTCTGAGACTATTGTTTGTGCTAATAAAGTAACAACGACACAACTTAGTACGTCTTGCTTATATGTTAACTTACGCACTTTCAGCATTTAATTAAACTAGCAAAATTGATGGAAATCATCACAAAAAGCAAAAGGAAATCACAGTAAATGGGCAAAATTTTGGTGTTGGCTAGCTAAAGAAGTTCATTCCCCATCAAGGCACAAAAACACAAAAGTCCTGAATGCGCTTGCACATGAAATGCGTATAGGAACAATAAACAAAGAAGGAAGCTACCAGAATGCAGAACATGTCAGAGTAAGCTTCTCTTGAGTTTTGTAACTACTCTTTACCACAAACCATATGTGGAGAGCAGGAAGACTGACAATTACAAGATACAGCAGCTACTATAAACTGGAAGTATACCATGCCAAGAGCGTGGTTTAAAGTCACACAGAACGACAAGAGAATAAACCACTGTGAGTATCATTTCAACAACTCAAAAGCAGCAATGGCCAGTTTATATAGTAGAAAACAGAGACTAAAAGATGACCAGGGTTCCAACTGATTACAAATTCAAGTATAACATACACAAAAAGGAGCATAAAAGGCTGGTTCTCTGAAGTATTTACATATGGTACAGGCAGTCTAAGGATGGTCACTTAAGTTTATATAGAGTCTTTTACCCTGAAAGCCAACAGAATGCTTCAGAAATTATACAGAGAAAATGCAGGGAATATTTTACACTTTAATACACACAACAGTCTTACACAGTATTTTATGACAGCAGGTGAAAAATACCATAGCAAACTGAAATGGCAGGGGAAATTAAGGTAGTCTGAATATAATTTCCAAAATTGGAATGTCGCCAGTACAGTGGACTATTGCTTATAAAGTGTGCAAATATACAAGTAGCACCAATCTATGTTTTATCTTCTGAAAAACAGCACCTTGGGAACTCCTGTGATATGAATTCTCCTACGAGGTCAATGGGGCAATATAGAAGACCAGCAATATTTAATCCCAGACGTTTCTCTGAAGCTCTTCCACCCAAACATTGACTAGACTTGGTTTACCTAATTTGTGAGATGTGACCTTTTTTCTTTAGAATATACTGCTATAAAATCAAAATGCTCAACAGCATCTTCGTGAGGACTGTCTTGCAAAAGACAGAACAAAGGCAAAAATTGGCAATAGCAGCAAAATATCCAGAAAATACCACTTCCATATTGTTAGCTACAGTTAAAAAGGCTTTTCTTATCCTACTGCATCTAAAAACATTGCCATTTTCTTCATTTTAAAAATACTTCTTAAACGTGCTGTATCTGTAATAATGCTAGCCCCTAATGTGTAGATGCAGCAATAGTATAAACATTGATTTGTGTTGGTTCAACTCTTTGTCTCAAATCAGGATTAACCACTGACAGGAATAAGTAACTTTTCCATAATTTTCCAGTACTAACGTAGTTATCTTGAGGGACAAGCCAACACTTCATTTAGGTGTATCACACTTTCCAAGATTTATTTTAGTTAAACATTTTGTGCTGAACAAACTAATATTTAAGAGCACTTTCTGAAGTGGAAAAAATCAAAAAGTGATAGCACTACAATGAGTGAAATCTGAATTCAGTTGGTCTATTACCACGGACTTCCAGGCATAATTTCATGCAATCTGTTTCCCAACTGTTGCATAGCAAAGATAAGCCTTCCTTAGATGGACTACCAGTCTATCTACCATAAAAATCAATGAGCGCCTTCTAAACCAATTAACTGTTTTTTAGCTTTCTCCTACCACTTCTCCCTAAAGAGTCTACTTCATCACAGAAAATGCTATCAAGAATAGGAGAATGGGTATGGAAACAAGTTGCGGCACTTCATATGTTTTCTCCCACAGAAATTTAACTGCTGGGCAAGTACATCATGCATATGGGCAGCTATTTTGAAGCAGCCAATTTGCTGGACATTTCCTCTTTTAATCTGGAGTAACTTGTTCATGTGTTTCCACACTAAAACAAGCAAGTTGCAAACCTCTGACAGGTCAAGTTACACATTTGGCATCAAGTGAAACTTCACAGTCCTGTGGCTGTGGAATTCATTCTCTAGTGACACCTCAGATGGTCACCGTCTTTCTCTCTATATATAATGGAAAACCAGAAAGCAGGCTCCTAGACACAAACACGTAGGCACAAGAGATGCAAATAGTTTCGTAAGACTCACCGTCTCATTTCCAAAAAGGATGTCAACGTAGGGCATGACTTTCATCATAGGCTCTTTGTAGAACTGGCTAATAAATGGTGCAGAAAGATTCAAGCTGAAGATCTTGTTGTTTGCAGAAGCTTGAGCAGCCACTTTTAATACTGCTTCTGGAGACACCGTCAGGAAGAATCCCTGCAAGCATCCAAACAAACCAATGATTTTTACTAATTTCAAATTAGGAACCACATTAAGTATGCTGCTTCTGTAAGGTCTCCCCCACCCAACCTTTCTGTCATATACATGCATAGATTAAAAAACAAACAAACAAACAAAACACTATGAATAAATACCGCCTTTCCATTAAGGTATTACAGAAGTGACAAAGAATCTGCATATGCTGAGAAAGAAAACACTCCAAAATTAAACATAACCCACTACCTCTGCATTCTATGTAGTATACTTTCCCATGACAGTCAAGACTAGCGTTTGCATTTTAAAAGGTGCTATATTATAATTCTAAATGGCCCTTTTTAGAACGACAGTCAATCAGACTGCACTGCTTAATTCCAATGTCCAATAAAATGGCTTACACACAGCTAGGAGATTAATGAAATCCCTTGCCTGAGAAATTACTATTTTGTTTTTAACAAATATGTTGAGTATGGTGTCATTGTAGCAGTTGTAATTGTTCTGCAGGAAAAACCTAGGGGTTTTCACATTTCCACACAGTATTTTTCATTTGCCAGCAACCACAGACTCCATAAAGGGATACAGGTGCTCACAGGGAGACTGTGATGCTCTCGGCTATCAGAACTGAGCAGACCTGCAGCTCTTGTCCCTTGGCCAACACAGAGGTGGACTCCAGTCTCAATGGGACATTCAGCTACAATCTTTAGGCAAAAAATACTTAATTCTTTTCCATTATGCCCAATCTTTTAAAAATGTAACAATGTAGTTTATCACCGCCCCAAGAGTATTGTCCTTCATTCTTTAATATTAAAGTTCTTGGCTGCCAATGGATCTTGTGAAATGATTGTTCAAGATCTCTTTTCCCCCATGCTGAATGTTATCACAGATAAATACAAAGTATCAAAGATGAAACACCGAATGAACTGAATTTGTCTACTAAATTGTGAATGCTGATTTCAACCCTGTATGCAGAACGGTTCAAGGACACCATCTTGAATTTAGCCTTGCACATGGCCACCTCCAACCCTGATAGCCAATGTTTTACTGCATGTGTTCCAGGTGTTACGTAAAGATTCCCTACAGTTTCAGTAATGTACTAATTAGACAATGGCTTAGTCTTTATACTAATTAACCAAATTTCATGTGTTCTATTTCTGTGATCCTAAAAGCAATTTTACTAACTGTTCTCAAAACTCAGTGAATAATAATCATTTACAGCAGCAAGTGTAAAAGTTAAGGCCAGAGATAATGTCTAAGGCACAGTAGCAAACAACTTTGAGGGGGGGTCAGATAAATAAAACCTTATCTCAGTTCTATCTGTAACATTGCCACTGTGACACTCCAAAAGGTACAACAGCGAAACAATCTTATTTTTCAGATTTTATTCATATTATTCTGTCTTTAGATCACAGCATATCTGTATTTTTCTCCTGCGTACTTCAGCTAACGGATCATCTTAAGCATTGTACTTGCTGGAAAAATAATATAATGAAAAGTCTATAGATTAAAGACTACTTAGAAAGTCTCCTATTTATTTCTCCCTACTCCACACTTTCCAGTCTAGCAAATGCATGATTGCTTTCAAAATCTGGGCATGATTCGCAACATGACAATAGAAGTCCAAAGGGCATAAGAATGCTTTGCATCTTGTGGAGTTACTCAGTACCTTGAATGACTGGAAGCCTGTAAACATCCAAGCTTCTTTGCTATTTTTACATTCTGAAGAATTAAAATGAACAGTTTATATAACATCTTGTCTCCATAGCAATCTCTACATCTTTTAGTTTTTCATTTAATGAACAGAGCTGGGTATTTAAAAACTGTTCCAAACACAAAATAAAAACCTTTCAAGGTTAACGTGTTGCCAGCTGTGGATAAATCACAGATTGCTATACAGTGGTCTGTGTAAATAGTAACCTGGTCAAATAATTAGGCTTCTTACCAATTTCAGGCTGAAAACTTCATCTGAACTAAAATACATCTGATTGTAATTTAAGGTACAGAACACTATCCCCGTGAGATCTAACTCAGGCCTACATCCAACTCCCTTTTCCTTTGGAAAGGCAACATAAAAGTACTCAGATGCAGATAGTAGAGCTTGCTTTTCAGATCCTGTAAAGTAAAGGGCTAGACCTCTCTAAAAGCTACAGCTCTGTCTTCTGGGTTTCCTAAAGCTCATTTCTGCCATTTAATTTCAGTCTTCTAAGAGCTTTTTCCTTTATATTTTTATTTAAATAATTATTCAATATTAAAACATACAGAAAGTAAGAGGTGTGCATACGAGAACTCTTGTTGCAACTTTGCCAAGCATAACAGTGCTTTGCAAATAGAAGTTGTAGCAATACAACAAAAAAGTTGCAGCAGTACAATTCACACAATGGAATTAATAAAGTAAGAAGAAAATGTATAAAGTCTAAACCAAACAGTAAACCAAACAGATTTTGGTTTCAGTAAAGCAAATTAGATATTCCTCTCCTCCCCTGTAAGTATATAAATGTAGTTCGGCTCTATTTTCAGCGCAACTGCAACTACAGCTATGGCCAGTACAGTTACACAAACCCAGCTTTTGCCATTGAACTACAACTAGATAAGCCACAGACCACTCTATTGCACAATGCTACAATTTTCGAACAGGAGTGAACTCCTCCAAAATAAACAGGTTTTCTTATACCTCACCGAGACTCACAACAAATAAAAGTCACTCCGTATCTTCCTCAGAACCACAGCCCTCATGTTCTTGCAGCTGCCACTGCTTTTTGTCCAGCCAGATGTATACAAAGGAATGTGCAAGTCAGCTGCTCCTACCTACTCCAGCAATTAACTGTTAGCCAACATTAGCTTTGAGTGTGAGAATAAGCATTTCCAGGTATCACTCCTGGGACAGGATGGTGAGATTTTCATATGTCAAGTAAGGACAATTTAGAAGTTGGAGGACTATAGGTTGGGAACCAATAGTGGATTATATCTTTGTTTGATTTCTTAAGCTCCTCTTTCGTTTCTTTGTGGTTTTTTTTTGTTTGTTTGTTTTTTGGTGGTTTGTTTTTGTTTTTTTGCTAATAGCGGTACCAATTTGGAGATTTCCCTTGGGTAGACTGGTAGTACATGTGATCTTACCTCACAGTAACATTTACAGATTCTTTACTGACAGTTCCAAGTCTCCCAAAATACAAGATGAAGACCGCTAGTCTAGAAGACTTCATATTTCACTAGTAAGAAGTTCTATTCCCACCAACAAGAACATTAAGAGGATGACCAAAAATATTCTATACCCATCTACACACCTCTGTCTACTCCTGAGAGTTTTGGGAACCTTTTTACCCTCAGAAAACAAAGGTATGTTAAAATAATAACAGAAATGTTTGTAAGCGAAAGATGAGTCACTTGGTTAATACACAGAAATTCCAATAGCCTGGGAAACTTACCTTGCATTTATATCAGAAATGAAATTACTGTGCATGTATTTATGTTTGCGAAAGAATGCAGTACATACAAGGACATGATAATTAGACAGCGCAGTCAAAAGAAAGTGAAAGAGAGCAATATTGTACTACAAAAACCTATTAAACATTAAAGGCTATCAGACATATTTGCAGCACACAGTATTCCTTTGGCATGCACTGATTGAGGCTGAGTATACCAGATGCTACTGCTTCACGATGTGCCACTATTTTCTGCTGCTCCAAATGTAACGAGCCTCTTTTCTATGCCAGGAGGAAGGTACCATTGTAACACAAGCCAGAGAGCAAAGCTGAACTAATATATACATCAAGAAAATAGGATGACATACTGAATTATTTATATGCATGTTTGTATGTATACACACACACACAAAACAAAGATACTTTCTTCATGCATTGTAGGCAGTATTTCTGTTTAAATACAGTCCTTTGGTGGAGAAAAATGTTTTCCTTGTGGGAGAAAGAGAAACACAAAGGAAGAAGTAAGAAAAATACATTTGTGTATTGCAGACATATGGCTATGGGAGATACCATAGCTGGTTATAACTTAAGAGCTTTTAAAATTCAGTATTAAGATGCACATGACAACAGTACACAAAGTCAAGAGAGAATATGACATTATCTTGCTTTTGCAATCCTCAGGAATTCTTTGATGCATCTTTTAAAACATGCCCAGGTACTAAGAGACTAAGGACAGTCTTTATTGATTTTTTTTTTTTTTTTATAGTTACTAGTATTTTTGAAAGGATTTGGTGGGTTTACGCACAAGCAATGTATCTTTGCATCTCTCATTTTTATCACATGCAAACCCCAAAGGTTTCTTCTGACCTACACTACTCTCATGTAGCACTAGCAATAGCAGGTGTGAGTGCAGCAAATGAAGGGTGTCAGAAGAGTCAGCAGCACAGAATCAGAGTGCTGAAGTATGTCATGAAGCCAGAACTACTATGGCTTTGGTGAAAGTAATTCTGAATAAGGTGTTCTGTCCAAACTGAGCAGTCTTGTCGTCATTTGTTCACATGAAAAAACACTCTCAGACTGAATTCATCTGGATTACATACATGTCATGTTTGCACAATGAGGGTTGAGATTCTTTTCTTTTCTTTTCTTTTTTTTTTAAACCAATGAGTACTTCTTTAAAGCCAAAATTGAAATCTGTGATCTAGTATACGTTTAAGACAAATCCAGAACGAGATGATAACAAACAGCTTTGCATTTCTAGATTTATTATGGTTTAATACTACAGAAGCAATGTTTGCATAAGAACATGTAGAGATGATAAAAATTAAGATTGCTCTCGAAGCTTCCACCCACTAAAATCCTTCCATTTGCCCTCTCTTCTTTCTAGCTCTTACTCTCTCCTTGCCACCCCCATTTTCAGAGTGGTTTACAAGAAAATAACTTTATGAGTGACTAGATTTTGGTATTCTGAACTGATTTTGAAATACCATTTGGTAACAATGTAAAATCAATAAATCGTAAGTGCAAATCAAAATATTTAACTTTCAGATACACATATACAACAGCCTGTTGCCATTAAAGATGAATTATATTCTGCCAACATGAAAGGAACACATCATTTAATCCAAAATTATTTTATGGCACTCATTTACATAAAAATGCAGTTATAATGACATCACACACTCATCCATCTAAAGGTTGGGATTTTTCAGGCACATTGAAAGTCTGACAGTTCCACAGTGACAGTCCTGATGAATGCCGTGATTCGGTAAAGCCCTACAGAAATCATCTAACTTCAAGCATGCTGGCAGTTCCAGTAAAATCAACAAGACTGCTCAGGTGCCAAAAGAACGTGTTCTGCTAAACTGCAGACATAACCAAGTCAGAGCTTTGGACCTGGTTAAATTTCCCATATTCTGTACCCAAAGAGAACTTCAAGCCATGCACTTGGGCAGAACAGACTTTTCCTCCGCTCCGCCATCAGTTTTGTCTGCTGCAGCCCAGCAGAGCTATCAGGGCTTGGAAGGAGCGAAGATGCAACACATGGCAATTCTTGGGAGGGAGAATGAACCCCTGGGTCACTGCTCTAGTCAGAATAACTTACACAAGGTTTCCACGTGCCCTTACAACCAGAGCAGACTGAAAGACTTGTGCCTTCTAGCCTCTGAACTGTATTAGATTAGATTAGGTGCAGTCCGTGTCCCACCCAGCGTGAGACAGGACAATGAAATCATCTTCCTTCAGGACGGCAAACAGAAGGACTCTTCTTGGAAAGTTAGAGCAAAAGCTCTTCATCTTAGTACTTCTGGGAGTTTAAAAGAACAGAGAACAATACAGAAAACTGCGTCTGTAACACTCAACTACCTGGCCACAATACTTGGACCGTGCAGCACTGCCAGATTAGCAGGCTTACTGGGCCCCTTGCCTCTTCCATCTCACTTTTGAGCATCTATACTTGCAACTGCCTGAAATCATTCAAGTACTTTCCTTCCTGAGATATGGCAGAATAGTATCAAGTGACATAGATATTAAAATACTCCTGATAAAAAAAACTCCAGAAATAATAATAATAAACCCCACACAAATCAAATTAACACCATAAATTTTACTAACGAAGGTGCTCGTGCTTTAAGACATTTTTTACTTCCTCTAGGAAGGACAAAAGCTCTATATAATTTGGGAAACGTTCAGTCTGTAAATTAGTGAAATATATGGAAGTTATTTTAATCTGTGTACCTGTTCTTCATGTAATAGGTTATTTAGGAATTTAGTAGGTACCTACATGGTATCAACTGCATTTTCAAACTATATTTTATCTTGATCAGCAAGTAGTTACTTAATGAAACAAAACCCGCTGCTCTTTGTCCAGTTCCTACTGGAGACAGTTGTTTTAAATCAGAAAGCAAGGACGGCAAGAATGCAACAACTTCTCTGAGTAATTGTTTTGGCTTGTTCCTGTATGCATTGTTTATTTTTATGAAAGTATTGCTTTATAACTGGAAAATGACTAAGCTGTAAACTATTGTTTTATCATTCTGAGTGGCCAGTGTTTCTGTTTTTGATAAAAGCCGAGTTTCAAACAGTTTTCAGTAACATAGGAAAAAACCTAACTGTCAGTAAATGTGCTTATATTGACCGTGACATTTTCCTCTATGATGGTGCCAACATGTCAGAAGGAGAGGATTGCTTTCAGACTTGAACAGCTTCTTTGTTGCTGAACTGAACTCTGATTGCTGCCATATTAGTATCTATCAGATTACAACAGTAGCAGAAAAACTCCAATATTTGGCATTGTATGTTAAAGAAAATAATTATTTTACATACATACTAGCTATTTCTTTTTAATTTTAAGCAATTCAGAACTCCTTTTCCATTCTGAATACTATCAATTAAACTACACATTCTCCAGAAAGTTCTTCCAAGTCATATTTAGGACAAAATAATTGTGTGACTTTACTTATAAGATGTATACTTGCAGAATGTATGGGTGAGAGCTTAAGCAATGAGGTGTAGATGTACACACATGTGCGAGAGAGCAGTAATATACTAGTTTTGGTGTAGGGAAATGTCATCCCAAATAAAAAATTCTCCTATTTCCCTGGAACTGCAAAGTTACTTAAGCTCATTTTGGCAAGATGAATTAAGATCTTAAGATGATGTTAGACACAGCTCCCTAAAGCCTGCCTCTCTGTGAGGAAGCAAAAGATCTCTATACTATCTCCACAGTTCAGCAGAGTTTTACATGAGTTTACTAAGCTCAGGGAGTGAGATCTGCTATTTTTATTCATACTTAATTTATAACAAATTTGGGGGGGTACTATTAATGAAACATCATCTGAGAGATGGGAGCCTGATTTTTTTTATTCCTTTGATTAAGTAACTCAACCTTTTTTGCCTCTGTTTGCCCACTTGCAAAATAGTTATAATGATAAATACACCTCCATTGGCAGAACCAGTGGGAGGTTTAATTACTTAACATTACTGAAATGATTGAAATTCTATGTTGAAAGGTATTATAAAGTACAGAGTATTACCATCAATAAAATATAAGCTGCAAATCAAACAAGCTATGCTAAAGAGCAAGCCACTTTTCCTAGTAGCCTCAAAACACTTTGCTACACATTTTCTTTATTGAAAAACAACTGAATCTGTACCAAGAAAGCAATGCATCTCAAAACATTTGTTAAATTGTTGACTAAAGAGAGAAACTGTTTCTTTCCCCTTTCATCCTTCTAAAACAATTCTTTATTAAATTAGCATTGCCTAACCCATCTATAAAAAAAAGATAACATTGTGTTTAGACCAAAAAGTAGGATCGGACATATCAATTATTGTTTAATGAAACAATAACCAGAAGTCTTAACATTGGCAATTATATTATTTATGATGTTTGTAACATTGAGATAATTGATTTTCAAACTTAATTTCCACAATTTTGAGCACAATCCCAGAGTCCCTGTCCTGGCAAATAAGCATTTCAGGAAGTAAAGACTAAGGTATGGTTAATTTAGGCTCTTGATGATTGTGCAGCATTTGCTTTTATGTGTATGGCTAGTTACATTAATATAATTTGGCATCTCATTAATTATGTAAACATCAACCATATGTTGAATTCACTCAAGTTTGGTGTGTACATAATATTTACAGTATATTAGTAAATTGAGAGAATCTACGTAACTACAAATGCATAGAGTTTCTAATTCTCTCGACAGTTAATCCTCAATTTGAAAGCTCTACAAACAAACATATAAAAAGCCTATTTCTTGCTTATTCAAATAGACTTAGAAGATGAAGAGAAAAAATATGAGTATCTTTTTAATTAAATGTGCTATATCAGCACAATGGTTTATTTTATAAGTACAGGTGGAACAGTCAAAGACTGAAACAATGACTGACCATGGCTGTATTAGTAGCTAATCACTATCAGCTGACTGGGTATCTAAAGATCTTGTAAAAATGCAGAAAGTCTTGCGGAGAACAAAGTACAAAGCTTGTGCATTAGTACTGCTTCCTTAAGAATTTTGTCTTTAATGTTCCATGGCCTGAAAACCATAAAAATTCTCCTCCCGTGTACATACAAGAGACTTTTTGGTTATGTGACTCTGCACACCAGTATTGTGACTTTTGGAGTGGAGGGGGAAACTAATCTGAGCTTGCTCTGCTGTATTTATAAATCTTAGCTCCCCTGCTAACAAGAAAAGGAAAAAACTCCTCAGCCACTTCCCGTTCTATACCAGCATACCCTACTGCGTCTGTGCCCTCCGTGTTCGCATTCCCAGATGATTCAGAGGAATGATGACGGTTATGCAATATAAACAAATACGGGAATGAGTCAAATGCCATGAAAAATAAGCCAACTCCAGCATGACTTCTATACCTTACGAATTTCCCTGTCAACAACATGGCCATGCTATGAAAGGTTTTACCGAAATTCAGGTTAGAAAACAGATACAAGATATAAAAAAACATAGGCATGTTTTTCCCTAAGCACTCTCATACTGAAACACTTAGGCAGAAACCTTTCTTCCCTCCCCCCAGCTACCTTTGAGATCTTGTAAATTATAAGAACATAGCAGCACGGGGATTAAATATTAATCAAAGTCATTACCATTATCGTTAGAACATATTTCAAGAGCCCCAAAGAAAGAGCATATTATTTCACTAATAAAGATCATATCATAAGAAATACTACACTGATACTGCTGCTAAGTAGGTATGAAGAGGAAAAAAAAGAAATGATCAAGAGGTAAAAGATTTCAGAAGCTTATTGCACAATTCAAAGGCTAAGTCATCCTTTAAGTGAGTCTGTTTAAGTAGAACAGACTCACAACAGGCAAAACAGAGCTCTAAATAGAACCACAGATGCATATAATGCATTTACAAAATGTAATCTTGCTGGGGAGAACAACAAAGAATACAACCAAGGATCCAAACTCCATAAATTCTATCAGTGAAAATCCAGAACATCTCTAAAGTTTCAGTGGAGATCTGAACTCATCTGGCATGCAATACAGCTACTCAAATCACAACCAGTACACCTTGAACCATCATCTTTCACAGGAAGACTTACTCATTGCATGAAAATAATGACAAGTTTTACTGAATAACAGGGCTTTTGCTATTTCCAAATTAAGGTGTAAATGATTAATAAAACAAATACCTTCTCTGGCCCCCAAAGGTATTTGCTAGTTGATTTTAACAGCTTGTATACCCTTATGACATATTTAATTTAATGTATAAGCAACATTATGGCAAAAAATTAAGTGCATAGTAAAATAAAATGCTCAGAAGAACTAAAAAAGCAATTGTTAAAATAATAAAGGATGTATTTTGTTTAACTTCTGACTTACCAATTTTAAATATAAGTGCATGAACATTTCCTTTCAACTACCAGTCTTTTCTCAAGTCTAGCCCCGGAATCAGAACTCCAAAAAACCTTCTTTCATAGCAAATATAATATTTACTATGAACATACAATTAGGTCCTAATCACTTGGATTAATTACCACATCAGGATTTACAATAAAACATTTATTGCTAACACTTCCACACATTAAAATTAATTATTTAAAAGAACATTAATGTTATTGCTTGGGCTTTTAATTTTCATTATGCAAAGACTCCTGCATGGCTTTGTTTCTGAACACACAAATAAATGAGGGTCAGGACCTACGCTAATTCTAATAATTATTAAGAAATGTAGTTGAAACTTGGACAGTTGCTAAACTCTAAATGAAGGTATTTTCGCTTAAATTAATTTGGGTAATAATTGTCTGTAGAACACTCTGAATACAAAGAGCTATGTAAGTGCTTAGCATTAATTATTATAGTCTGAATGAGTGCTTTCTTCAAAATCAAAGGTGGGGGGGGAATACCTCTAACTATTAGCTTTTTAGAGCTAAATAATACTTATATGAAGTTCCCGTTTCTAATGAACTCATTAGTTCACGCCTCAGAAACCACCTTTTAATAGCAGGACCACTACTGCAACCATGGAGAGCACTGTTAGTCTTTTACTCCCAGATCTTACAACCTGGGGGGAACTCCTCTGCAAAGACACTAATTTTTATAATGTCATATTAATGTGGGAGTAGCATATTTCAGTAGGGGCTTCAATTTACACAGTTTTTCAAGATGTTTGAACACTCTGAATAAGTTTTAATTTTCTATTGAGTATTTTCCATACTTCTCTATTTGAAAATGACTCCATTCCTGTCACTTTCCTTGGCCACCTTCACAGAAAATCGGACTACAAATACAGGAAATGTATTGCAGATTTTTTTTTCCCATTTGTGTAATATTTCTAAAAACAATTTTAGAGCCATAAAAGATCAAGTTAGGTGGTCAAACTATGGCAGAGAACCAACCTTTCCTGATGCAAAACATCTCTGAGTTTTCAAGTAAAATGATTTTGTGAACAGGAAGCCTGTAAAAGCCAGTCAGCAAATACCTATTTGTTCACTAAGAATGTGTGGCCTCTGGCAATACCCCTTTAGCCACCTCAGAAATACAGCAAACCCATACAGCTTCTCAGACTTCATAAATAGGTATCAAAGTTCAATGGGGTACAGGTCCCTTCTGCAGATGTTGCAGTTTGTTTAGTACTAAATGGTCATGTACCATACAGCTTCCGAGAGGAACAGTTGCAAATCACAGATATTCCATTAAGAACGCAAATGTCTGGCATAATGAAATTCAGGAAATACTGAACGAGGTATGTATGCATCATATATATACATAGAGTCATAGAATCACTTAGGTTAGAAAAGACCTCCAAGATCATCAAGTCCAGCTGTTAACCTAGCACTGCCAAGTCTACCACTAAACCATGTCACTAAGCACCACATCTACACGTTTTTGGATACCTCCAGGGACAGTGACTCAACTGCTTCTCTGGGCAGCCTGTTCCAATGCCTCACTCAATTCTTTCAGTGAAAGAATTTTTCCTAATATCCAACCTAAACCTTCCCTGGCACAACTTGAGGCCATTTCCTCTTGTCCTATTGCTTGTTGCTCAGGAGAAGAGACCAAACTCCACCTTGCTACAACCTCCTCTGAGGTACCTGTAGAGAGCGATCAGGTCGCACCTGAGCCTCCTCTTCTCCAGGCTAAACAACCCCAGTTCCCTCAGCCGCTCCTCGTAGGACTTGTTCTCCAGACCCCTCACCAGCTTCATTGCCCTTCTCTGGACACGCTCCAGCACCTCGGTGTCCTTCCTGGAGTGAGGGGCCCAAAACTGAACACAGTACTTGAGGTGCGGCCTCACCAGAGCTGAGTACAAGGGGACAATCACTTCCCTAGTCCTGCTGGCCACACTGTTCCTGGTACAAGCCAGGATGCTGTTGGCCTTCTTGGCCACCTGAGCACACTGCTGGCTCCTATTCAGCCAGCTATCAACCAATACTCCCAGGTCCTTCTCTGCCAGGCAGCTTTCCAGCCACTCATCCCCCAGCCTGTAGCGCTGCTTGGGGTTCTTGTGCCCCAAGTGCAGGACCCGGCACTTGGCCTTGTTGAACTTCATACAGTTGGCCTCAGCCCATCGGTCCAGCCTATCCAGACCCTCCTGCAGAGCCTTCCTACCCTCGAGCAGATCAACACATGCACCTAACTTGGTGTCATCTACAAACTTGCTGAGGGTGCACTCGATCCCCTCATCCAGATCACTAATAAAGATATTAAAGATAACTGGCCCCATATATATGTATACATATATACATCACATATATACATATAGATGTACATACACCACGCTGCAATTTCTGACTGCAAGATCACATGCTGCTCGTTTTAAAAACACTGTGTGTTATACCTTTTTTTCTGCAACCATAGAAGCATATGGGCAGTATTTTCCACTTAATGTATGACAGACAAATGGATTTCATAAACTGTCATATAAATGAGAATTTATAGTTTCAAATCAATTTACAGATTAAGTACCACAAAGCAGAATACGAATAACAATTCAGAAAATCATTGGTAATTGATGGCTTCTTTGGACTCACTTAAGCTTCCAAAACTGTTATTTTATGGCAGCAAAGATACATTCAAGGGGACATTTCCAACACAGCAATTCTGTTTTTGGAAGATCAGTATAACCCCTTGAACCAATGTCTCTTCTGTTTGTTAGTCCTAAAAATGCTTTGTCTGGTTTAATTCAATTTGCTTGTTCTTTAAATGTTGAAGTGTACAGGGAGAAATTAAGAGATTTACAGGAGTTAACATGTTCTTAAAAAACTGTATTAGAAATTACTTAATTCAAACAAACTGCTTCTGAAACTCAAGTGAGTTTGTAACATCTGAAGAAGTTTCACACAGGAAAAAAAAATTCACAGTAGAGGGTCAAACATTAGAATATCCTCAGAAATATTCAAAACAACTGAGCATAAAGCAACCCCCTAACTTTGAAGTTGCTCTAACAAACCTCCGGTGGTCCATTCAAGCCTGAATTATTTTAGGAGTCTATGGTACAGTAGATGTGTGGGTATTTGAAAAATACATACTATGTGGAAAAAGCATATATTCTCTGATGTTCTATCAGCTTCTAAGAGATGATTTCCGAGCATCCCAGACATTGCACATACCTCTAACATTTATGTAAGCAATTAGCTATTTTAACCTTTAAATAAACACCACAAAATGCATACACTTTGCAAATGAACTGTATAAATGCATTATGAATAGAATAACACCTTAGAGATTAGGTCCTCCTGCGGCCCTTTTCTAATCCACATCGGGCTTCCCTGAATTCCACATTATGAAGTCAATGGGATCATAATAATGCCTACAGACCTGTATGTAAACAGTCTTTTGGAGAGGAATGAGCTACAAGAATATTAATTACAAAAAATGTTCTCTGCTCTTTCTCCTTTACTTGAATCCCTGCTCATACAATTTTTGCCCTTAAAAATAAGGAAGAATAAGAAAAATAGATACTAAAGCTATTGCAATGTATTTAACAGTCAGTGTTAACTTGTGTGCTAATTTATACACCATAATCATGATATTCTAGATTAGAATATCAATGAATCTTTAACTTTGACACATTGGTCACAAAGAAAAACGAAAAAGCACTCCTTTTCAAATCAGCATTTAAGCTCATGTTTTAGTACTTTTATAAAAAAAGGAAGTTGGGATCTCTCAAAATCACCTCCTCAGTTCTGTGAGTTTAAATCCATTCCTTATGCTATATAAACATTATTTCTACTTTTCAAATATCCAAACTAGAACATTTTGGAGCTGTATCATAAATAATCTCATTTTAGGGGATGAAAATTATTGGTCCATGTCAAAATAAAATGCAGCATGCATTCCTCAAAGCTAATGCGGAAAGTCTCCCACCTCAAGTTTTAGATATATTTTTATGTATCTGTATCAATGATGTTCCCTTCATTTACAGGAAATCCCACTGATTAGTTATTTTCTGGAGCTTACTTTCTCTTCAAAACAGCTAACTATCTAAAGCAAGATTTTTTTCTTTACTCCTTTCCATGCAATGCTTCCTCCTCAATGTTTATGATCCAACCCAGTCAGCAGCCTAGTAAGAAACCAAACACTGGCACAGTGATATCAAACTCTTCTTTCTACAAATAGCAAGAAAAGAAAGTAACAGTGCCACCTCCAAACCAGAGTTCAAAAGCCATGGATAAGTAATTCACATCTCTTCAACTTTCTGATACTTCCCTAATTTTCTTCAGAAATTGTTTCAGTAGAGACACACATCAGCTGTTGTCACAAAACTTTCCCTGCAGAGAGATATCTATATAATGCCACTTAGAACATCTTCTGCAGAACAAAATTAAGCTTAAGTTACTTTCTGAAACAGATATTTGAATACTGCTATAAATCACAAGAAAACAAATTTCCATCTCCAATAGCCTCATTTATCTATAGTAATAATTGTTGCTAATCAAAGGGTTAAGCAGTTGGTAATGACATGAACAACAACAAAAAAAATTACTTGACAAGATTCCACCCTCATTTGAATCTCTACCAAAGCGTCAAATGTAATTATAAATTTTCACCAAAGATGTCAGATTCTTATGTTAATCTTTGCACAATCTGACATTGCCATTCTTCAACTTTTACAGATGTGAACAGTTATCACTTTGTTTGTATGTCACCACAGACAATATAATCAATAGTTTTCATATCTTTCTGTTCATTCTTTTTGTTAAAATGAATTTTGTGAGTGCTGCTTACTTTTGTTCCACTATGAAACTTGTTACTGCTTGAATAGAGAGTACTTAATCTCAACAATAAACATTATAATGTATGATAAAGCAGTCAGGAAAAAAAAAGGTTCAACATTTTTTTCAGTCTCCATTTTAACATACTCTGTCCTTATCAAATTAATATCTAACAACAGTCATACGAAAGCGACACAATGGATGGCTTTGTTCACTTCAGATGTATTAATTTGAAGTGCAAACTGCCTTTCACTCCTCCTTTTATGCTCTACATTTCCATAGTAGGGAAATCTTATCCCATGAAACTCAGTGCAAAAAAAAAAAAAAAAAAAAAAATATGGGNAAAAAAAAAAAAAAAAAAAAACTGGAAATAACTGGTTTCTAAAATATTATCTGTCCTCATCAATAATTTAACCAGGATCCACAAACGAACAGATTACCTCTTTATTGTTTCCATACCCAAAAAGCCACTAGTCAGGCTAGAGAGGTATTCCTTCCGACCTGTCACTCAGGTGAAAGTAGCACATGGGTACATTCAGTTTATTTTTTAAAAAAGCTGGAAATGACACTTTTGTTGAAAAAGTTTATTGTAGGACAGTGGTTCCTGTGAAGGTAAACTTGATCCTTAATGAACCTACCCATATACCTGTTCTCCATGGGTGCTATAAACCACCAACACTTAAGATTCTTTTTTTTTTTTTTCTTATTAGTCACCAGGACACAAAACTGAATTGTGAAGAGTGGAATAATCTCTTGCTGGCAGAGGCTTTATATTAGTTTTTACAAATCAGTACCATTGTGCCAACAGTGAAACTGGTCCTGATTTTGTAATGCTTGCTGAACTTGTTTAGAACTTGACTTTCTTGACATGCAGGCTGATGGGAAGGAAGCTTTCCTTCTAGACCCTGAAAAAGTCAGAACTGCTCCAGAAGAAAGAGCTTACTCTGAATACAATGATTTCAGCTAATTTTTAGGTTCTAGCTTGACTGGCTAAGTACTTTGCACAAACCCAACAAAGAGAGTCAACATTTTCTATTGCCAGCACCCAGCAGATCTCTTCCAGTGTAAACTAGAACCAGATGAGAGTCTGCTTCAACCACACCTTCCTAGCTGGAAAATTGATATAAATAATAAGAAAATATGTTTATGCCGCTTAACTGCTAGGATTAAACAAAAGTAATTACTGTCAATTATTAAAAACTGCAGCCCTGGCCTTGTCTGGAAGGAGAGAAATTATGTGACTCCTCCCTGAATGAGGGCCTCAGAGCTGTGAAGCTATGCAGTAACTTCGTAAATCTGACAGTACAGAAGTGTAGTAACCAATGCACATCCATAACCTCTGAGTACGGACATGGTATGGTTCCGTGGTATGGTTCAGGCTGCTGCAAAAGCTAATTTCAGAGAATGGGTTGTAGCATAGCAGTACTTCAGCATACACGGATTAAGCAAGAGTCAGAGGTGTCTTCTGACCCTATTTACTCCTTACAAATTGCATTCAGATGCGCAGGAGTTGCAGAAGTCTCCCTGTGAAGTTGCTTTTCTGGCATATACGCTCCACAATAATGATTGCTTATATTTCATGTACCCTGCTGTATCCCTGTCCACTCCAATCGCATAGCAAAGGAACTTTAGAATACTTACTGTGAATAATAGTCCTTGGAAAATATTCAACAACTTCAAGACTGTATGATACATTTTAGAATTTAGATATTTGATAGCACTGATGACTAGCAATTTTCCACAATTACCATTATAATCATTCTATGTTCTGAGAAGAGGATACAGATGACAAGGAGCTGTTTGAAAAATTAAACTTTTATAAAACATCTGAATGTCTGGCAGTTTGATATAGTAATACTTTGTCTGCTTTTCTGAGTGGCTGTTACAAATTTGTATTTGCCTTTCGATATTCTTCTTATGGCAAAAGAGTCTGTTCTGAAGAGTTTTGTACCTTAGTTTTACTACAGTGAATTATGTATCTATCCAGAGATCATGCACTCCCAAATGAACATCCAAGCCTATTAAAATAGTCTGCCAACATACTGTGAAGATCTGGGAAATGGCACACCCTCACAAATGCCAGATGTAATTCTGCCCACAAGAAAAGTCAGATGGATTCTTCCAATAAATTCCTATTTCTTTTGTCTGCCTCTTGGTTGATATATGATACCACTGCATATGTATCCAATTTTATTAAAATTTGTCCCATCAGCTACATTCTGAAAGGAGAATTTTCAAATTTACCCTGAGTTTGTGCACATTTTGTGATAAGTTGTTCATAAGTTGAAAACCAAGCCTTAAGTTTTGTTTCATTTAGTTCAGTAAGCTCCGTATCTGATCTAATGATCTTCTGTGTTTGTGCTTGCAAGGTAGCTATAATTCACTGAAAGTGCTTGGATATTTGGGATCTCATTTCAGTAAATTCTTCTGCTAGCACTGAACCTGGAATCATTATGTCCACTTTGGCTGAGTTTGAAAAGCATCGTAACTAGCAGCAGAGTTCAAACATCAAACCCTCCCATGGGATGACTACATGCAAGATGCACAGATCTCATGGCTGCTAGCTCTTCAAATCCTGGCAGAAGATTTGCTGAAGCACTGAACTGCAAGAATAAGATTCTTTAGTGTTTATATCTTTATAAGAAGGAAAAGCTTTTCCTAAATGAGTGGCGATTAACGTACTTCAACATACAGAGATACTGGTAAATCTGTACTTAAAGATGTCACTTAATTTCTTCATTCCAAAGACATACCTAATTTTAAAAAGCATATGAAGAACTCACACAATTGAAAGCCAACACACAGTTGTCTATGGCCTTCGCTGAATTTGATATTAACAAAATTCTGAACTACTTTACTAAAAACTGCATGCCCTAAAAATCATCACATAATAGAAAAGTATCCACTAGAACATTAAAAAATGAAGTAACAATTCCAAATAATTTTTAAAATGCTTTTTGAGGATTACCAATTTAAGCACAATAATTTACATATATGCAATGAGAGCAACTGCAATTGCTACACATTCAAGATTTTTCTAAGGGGACATACTGTGGAGGCTAAGTACATTTTTTTTGAATTGGCAAGTATTAAAACTTGACATTAAGCTACTACTGAATCAGCTTGCACTATATAAATACTGAATTACTCATACTTCTAGAGACTGATGAAATAACTCCATATAAATAAGATTACAAAATAAAATACAGGTATACAAACATGCTGTTTGTTCTGCGCTGCTTCATGTACAGAAAACCAAGCTTCTAACTCGTCTTTGTGTAATATTACTATCCTGTAGAAAAGAGGGTGGTTTGTTTTTAAAATGACATTTCTGGCATTATGCACAAATTACTTATGATTCTGAAAATATTGTCCAACAGTCATCCTCCCGCTCCCAGTCATTCATTTTGTTACTAGTATTTGCAGAGACCGATGATGTAGATGTTCTTTGTGGTAAGTTTTTGTATTCCACTTTCTTCCTTCTCAAGTAGTTCGATTCTACTCACATTTAAGAGAGCACAGAGTGTAAAAGTTAGTGATGCTCATGGGGAGATACTTTTCTGCTTGGAGATACAGAAGGGAAAAATATTGTGTGAGAAACAGGGAGATAAATTTTAATGTAAGTGTGAAAACAAATTGGGGTGGCTATTTTTGTCACTGTGGTGTCACAGCTGGCCCTGTGATAGATGAGTCTGAGTCTGCATACAGAATAAATATACACTAAAAACTTTATTAATAGGAAATATTAATTACTTCCAGATGATCTAAATCAGATCCTGCTCAAGGGCACATTGGGGAAAACTAAGTATTGCTATACGACTGTCTTTCTCACATGAGAAAAATACAGTAAAGGTTCTATACATTTCAGTTCTTGCACAAAACTATCCAAAAGCATATTGGTGCTGTCCATAGAAACAGAAAACCTTTAAAAGGGGCCTTTAAAGTTGGCAAAATCAGCAAATTTAATCTATCCACTTTCTTTTGACCTTTAAACCTGACCTGAAAAAAGTGTTCAGCAACATAAATTTGATCTCTAAAGGCCTGCTGCAGATCTCATTTTCTGCTGTTTTTCCATTAGGCATTTATGGGACTTGCTGGTGTTACAGGGGACTAGTAAAATGTCGAAGTAATCCTGCAGTTCCTGTGTATGAATTCAGCTTTTCCCTACGAGATGATAACATTTTTTTTTTTCTGCCAAGACTTTTTCAGATACTGGAGTATAAGACTAATACCATAGGTGTGATGTTATTTTTTTTTCATTTGGTAACATTAACCAGATCTAGCAGTTCAAGTGTTGAAACAAAAGAATTCTTTTCTGAGCCAATAAGGTGGCTCGGTGCACATCTGCACTAATTGAAATCACAGCATGGCTTTTCAGGATAGGAATTGTATCCAAAGCATACAGAGGATTTGAAGATCTTGGTTGTGTTTGTGCATTCTCTTAAGCGCAAAGGAAACCAGCTGCTTCCATTTATGAACTGTGCTGATGCATGTGCCTCAGTATACCAATGACATAAAGTACAATTTAGCAATCTAAAGATTTGTCAACTGTTGTAACTGGGAAAAGGAAAGGATGGGTATAGAAGTCAAGACAATAGAAAAGAATTTATGATAATGATTTCTGATTTTTAAGTAGCACATTCTATAATTTATGCTATAATTCACCAGGATTAGAGTTACATGATAAAATTACATCACTCTGACCTTTCATCTACTGATAACAGCCCTTGATTCTTTCCAGGTTCCCCTCTGCTATCTTTTGGCTATTACCCCATTTTTCCATAATATGGCGATCAACCTCCAACTTGAATTTAGTTTCTGCTCCTTTTATGCTATATTAAATCTCTGATGCAAGTTGCATCACCAAATGCAATCAAAGTCTTTAAAAGCCTCTTACCAACTCTGAAAAATTAAGTACCTCTTTTCTCTTCATTAAGCATCTTTTAGAAGAATTGAACACGATCTCGTTTCAGAAATCTTTTTCTCCTGACTTTTGTAACTTTTCTCTTTCTGGATGCTCTTATCTCACTAACAGCTCCTTCAAGACACCTTCTGGAAGATCTTAGTCAATGTTACTGAACATGGGTCCACAGAGTTGGCTTAAGACAACTTTAGAACATCTCTAGCTCTAGCCTATTTGCAGATAATCTTATTACTAAAAACATATTTAAGCTGATTGTTCAAGGACCTTTCTTGCTTCCTGTCTCTCTTTCTTCAAGTACTGACTTATTCTGTCCAAGCTAAGACCTACACTTTCAACCCACATTTTCAATACAGATCTTTTTTTAGGACTTAACTTTAATTCTTCCAATAGTTTCTACATAACATTTCCTTTAGTGTTTAGAGACACAATTTAAACTGAGCAGACATCACCTTATTCCAACTGGCCTTGAAAAAGAAGTAATTTACAGTCCATATCCCATCAGATCACTTTCCATTCACCTCCTTCTTGATTGCATCAAGTATTAGCCACTCATCTCCTCTTCCAAGGCTTTCATACCCATCTTAAACTAGATTATCTGTGAGCATTCACTACTTGCTATAACCCTTTTGAAACAAGTAGCTATTTGGTTCTATCCCATTCTGACCCACAAGCAGGTGAAGTGCTTCCCATAAGCATATACATAAGCCTCTCCTTTTCCAGGGCCACTATAAAACTTCTAGCGCTGGAGACTCTGGGATACTCAGACCGATATCATCTCTTTGTTCTTATTTCTCTGTGCTTTCCCTACTGCGCATTCTACAACAGGAAATGTTTCTTCAGGTACAACCCCAATGGTGCCTGTATCTGTCATTAAGGCTCCAAAGAGCCTTAATGCAATAATAGGACAAAAATCCAAAAAGTTAAGTCTGTGTGACAAGCCATTGAGTAGGCTCCAGGGAGACAGAGAGTTGTTTTGATCATGATTTTACTTCGTGCATACTCACCTAATACTGACCAAAGTCAGTTCTGTCCACACTCTGCAATTGTAGAAAAACAAGAGAAGAAATGGAAGATAGGGGGGTGTAATGGTTCTCACTATTTTGTTACACAGTCAAAAATAAAATCAATCATTACTGATTGATAATTTGATCCTGGGAGATCATAGCTGCATTTCCATTCAAGAATTAAATACTGCACAGAAAAGGCACGTATAACTTAAAGACAATTAGGATTCTGCCATTCTCACAAGATAAGTAAAATTTGGTTCAATCAATAATTGAATTTTAGTGTCAACACAAGAAAATTAAAATTGTGGCCACATATGACCATAAGCGCTCCTTTGAAAATTTTTCATATAATTAAAGGTGCTAGTCTCCACAAGAAATTCCATTTTGGATGTGGTTAAATTCCAGCTTGGTTAAGTATTTCCTGTCTCTTTAATTTCATCCTGTAGACCCAGCTGCACACAGTTATTCCATACTTCCTGTCCTAAACTAGCACATAGTGCAGTGGTGAGTCATTGAGCAGCTTCATTCTTTTTGATTCCTTATATGATGCATCAATTATATCATCGATAAAGTGCTTTAAGACTGCCTGAGAATTACTAGAGATGCCAAGTTATATCCCTAACGAATAACATATCGTACAAACTTAAAAACAAACATATAACTTCTTACAGGTAGCATAAGTCAACTAAGAATTGTAGATTTTAGCAAATTATGCAGAGGCCATTAGAAAAATAAAAACCAAACAGAATTTAATTCCAGAACACAGTTTTCAGAAAAGTTACTTCAATTTCTTCATAAATATGCTGCAGTTTCTACGGTGGTGTTAGGGAAAACAAAATGCAAGGAGATTTAGAAATAATTAAATGAAACTAACAAACTAATAAATCTATTTTTCTTTATTTCCTCTCTTTTACTTTGTATTACATAGAAGAGCAAGTGACAAAACCACAAGTGTGCCCTGTCAATCACCTTGCAACACTCTAGCACTCTGCCAGCTCACAAAGGAACAGAGAAACTGACTCCTCAAATAACACCTGGTCTGAAAGCCTTAAAAGCATTTAGAAAACACTGATCAATATATAAAACTGAACAATATATAATCCCCAAAGGAAACCGAGTCTCTTTCAATTTATAGTAAGAGGTGGAAATAAAAGTACTTGACTGTCAAAGGACTTCTTGTCAGCTCCTACAGACTTAATAAAACTATGTTGTTGCTATTTGCATGTTTGAAGTTGGGATTTGGTCAAACAATCCACTAACAATTGTTCATATTATTTTCCTATTCCATTAGGAAGTCATGACAACTAAGGCCTTGGTGAACTGAACCAAAAAGCCAGATGTCTTTCACAACCAGAACGGCATAATCCATCCTTTGAAATCATCCACTGGTACATGCAGGGAAAAGAAAAAAGAAACCTCTAGCCATGAACAGGTAACCCTTGAGACCACAACCAGAATTACTGGCGTCTCTAGCTCTTTTTGCTGTGTGCCCCCAGTATGCAGTACCTCCCTGGTCACAAGCACCGAGTCTACAGATGAAACGAGAAAAACATTTTTGGAGGAGAACATACTGTCAGTGTGCGCAAGCAAAGCTACAATAGATCTAAATGAAAGATGAGTAAAACATTCTTCCACAGCCCCTTTGGGAACTATCCAATAACTCTTATCATCCACAGTCTGAATAACCAACAGGAAAATCTACCCGACGATGGTCCCAATTCCCATCGTTTTAACCCCCCCCTTTTCTGATTTTATGTCTGGGCACTAGGCCCAACATCCTGAGGTGTGTTTGTGTAGGCCAGCAGGGAAGTTCAGACCAGGCATATAGGAAAATGATGTCCATTCTTGTGCTGAAGCTCCACTACCCAAGCCTCTGTTACAGTAGAGACTGGATGGAGTCACAGGTTGGATGGAGGCCAACTTCAGCAGAAAAAAACCTCTCCCGACTGTGCCACACTGCTGACTGAACTCTGCTGTACCTGCCTCAGCCTCGCGCTTTCCAAAGGCTGCCTGAGCTTTTTCAGGGAAGCCTTCAGCGTACATCACCAGCCACACATTCTGACGATTAGCACACAATTCTTGCGGGGAAGTAAAAAAACAGTGTGGATGTAACTTGAGCAGAATGCTTCCTCCCGACATTGATTGTTTATTAAAAGGAAGAAACCCTTATTAATAATATACACAAACAATTATGAGTTTAGATCTAGTTAAGTCAGGTCCCTGGACATCACCATAAGAATTCTGCATGAAAGTTTTATATAAACAAGAGCAGTTCAAAGCTACCTTTTCCCCTTGTTAACCAACAGACGGGAGCAGTAAATTTCTTCCTCTAATTTCAACCTACAAACCTTACACAAGGTCTGTCTATGCAGCATGACCATTTTCTCAAGAAACCTGGTTATACTGCTGCTTTTCTTTGACATTGTTAACAAACCTAGATTTCATCATTCAAATGGATTTGAACCAAATTTATGTTCTTAAACAAGTCAGTGCTCACCAGTCTCAGAAACAAGATAAACATATGCTGCCTGTGATACCATGTTTCACAAGGCATCAAAAGGACTGACCCATTTTCTATCAATACCAGGGACAACAAGGCACTAACACAAATTACAGTCGTGCTATACAGCATTTGAAATCTGCAAAGACTCGTTATAATTCCTTCAGCATGTTCCAGACTAATGACCACAGTGGTGAAAGAGCTATTGGTTTTACAATGCAGCTCAGTGCCTACACGCAGTGAACAGGTTCCCTCAACTTTATTTATATAAATTACAAATTGCTCTGGAAAAATGGTAACAGAGTAATGCAAGTAAATGTAATTTCTCTTTCATTCACTCTTCCATAGATCACAGTACTTTGATACCAAAAAAGTTTCTTTGCTCTTGAGTGAGAAGAATGAGAGAGCTCGATTAACATCAAAAGTTGCAAACATGTAAATACATGCAAATGAATGCATACATAAAAAAAAGCCACAACTGGACACAGAAGCAAGCAGGGAGACACCAGTTAAGCCATTTTCACATTCAGCCTCAAATCACTTTTGCTATAACATAAACATAATCCTTTAGACATATGTGATTTGGGAGAGATCAGCGTAAGTTGAAATATAGTTTACTTTATTCTTTCTAAATGTATTTGCTGATGCAGGGAAACACGACCAAACAATGAGTCTCCACTTAACAGTAGAAACACAAATGATATTTGATTTTTTATTAAAATAACATGTGAAAGATGTATTACAGATTGAACTTCCTTTTGGAAACTTTAGCTGCCCTGGGAGACAACACAGCCTATAATATTTCTTACTAAGAATATCCATAATAGTTTTGGAAAGGTCTTAAAAATAAAATCTAAAATATGTATGAAATATGTTTTTCATGATTTTTCCCTGTCTTTTCCTCATGAGCTCTAAAATGCCAATTTTAATGTTTTAATATTTAATTCAATTCAGTTAGTCTTTGCACCCTTTGCCTTGTAGAACATACTAGAGAAAGGTTGAAAAGTTAAAGAAAGGGGGAATTTATCTAATTAAAATGAAATCTTTTAATGATGTTATGAAACCACTCAAAGCCATGTTTTAGATTTGCTCCTGCTGTTGTTTGAAGCTGTGGTGTTAAAAATGCCCTGGTTAGAGTTACAGACTGTTCTAAAAAACTGCGAGGAATTTATGTAGGATTTAAAACAGACACATGCTTTTAAAGTCGAGAACCTTCAAATACTACAGCTAATCCACACAATAATTCAACAACCAACCCATGCCCGAATTCCTAACAGATACCATATGCAACCTGTAATAAAAACTGCATCAAGGTATTTCAAGCAATGGGATATTTCATTTTGCACTTAAGAGCCCTATTTACTTTTAATTAACAAACTATTATAAAGTGCATGAAAACTATTCCACCATTTTGCATACAACACTTATACTGAAATGGGTCCTGAAGATATTTTACTATCTAAAGAAACTGGGCATTATGATAAAATTAGCTATCATTTATCTAAAAATACTTGACAAGCATATTCCACAATGATAATTTCTGCATCTAGCCTTTATCTTTTCTGTACCTACAAAACCAAGAGAAAGAGTACAAAATGATCCATCTGGGTCAGAAGTAGCATAGGTATAACTTAAGAAGCAAGAAGAAAAACAATGTGCACTGTTCAATGCTATGTATCTTGTTATGGAAAATGGTGCTTTGACAATATAGAAACAAAATGTAAGGATACACTGAATTTAATGGTTTAACCTTTACATTTCTCTACCCACTTTTTCATTTAACTATCCCTTCTATCAACCTCTTCCTCTTCCCCTGAGGATTACTGTCTTCTGGATTTGGGCTTTCTGTCAAAAATAACTGTGGTAATAAAGTTGGACCCAAATTTTTGTAGTAGTTAAAAAAAAAAAAAAAAAGACATACAAATAACAGGATGTAATTCCTTTCCTGACTGCTTTCCTGACTGTCCCTTTGGTTAAGCAATATACTTAGTTGGCTAAATAATTAGGCCACTGCTAAATGTGAAGATTTTTCAAATGTGAATCTAATTAGCCTAAGTAAAGAAGGTATTTCATGGGAAATGATTTTTTTTGCCTTCAAGGAGATGATTCTACACTCAGTTAAATAGTGTCACCTTATTAACACTGTGCTTGTCTGGTATAGGTCCTGAATGATTTACTCTTGTACTCTGTTCCAAATTACAAGTTTGGTAGCTCCTGAATACTAGCAGTCTTTGCCAAGATTCTTAGGATGTGTATTAAAATGTTTTACACTGAAGAAGCAAAAATTTGACAGTATGAACTAAAATAAAAGTTCTAAACCACCCTATTATATCAAAAGAAAATTTTCTTCAAATAAATGAATTTTCAAAAATCATGGTGCTCCAGATTCAACTTCAGATCAATGAAGTCCGTAAACTGATGACCGCCACAAGCTACCAGAAGAAAGACTCTTGCTTCTACGATTTCCTTAAATATTTAATATTGACCGTTGTCAGATACAGAGTATTTGGCCAGATGGATTTTTGTCCTGACCTACTATGACAGACTTTGTTTTGCAAATATGAACAGTAGGAAAGATTTTAACATATCCTTGGGCATAGTAGCCTTCTAGTCTAACTATGAAGCAATTATAATTCAACACAGTATATTTATTTAATAAACACAGCAAGCAGTAAACAAGGTATCGAAACTCTTCCATAAAACACCAAGAACTTAATAATAATTTCTAAAGAGAAAATAAGAAGATGACAATACTACTCCAGATAGCAAAAAATGTTGCACTGTCCACCCAACGTAATCCCAGAATTTTTCAACAACATAGATTCCCACTCATGACAGCATGGGAGAAAAAAGCAAGGAAACAAAATAAGTAAATAAACCACATGACAGAAACAATTTATTCTGATTGAATCACTCCATTCCCTGGCATGAATTTTGAGTGCTCACTACTTCTGACCTGCCACATCGAACAACTCATAAGGCTTTTTTGGACTGTAGAGTATCATCTCCTCTGTACTAACACCTCCACAAACTTCATTAACGTAACAATGTTCACTGAGTGGAAGCATCATCAGTTCATCTTGAAACGTCTGCTGTTCGTACCTAACATGTCTCAAACTATTTGGCACATAATGCTGTACTTCAGCTTTTCAATGAGTTTGCTGCTTTCAGGTTTGCATGAATCCACTCTGAAACAGTGAATATAACGATCAACGAGAAAGCGTGGTATGCTTTCAGAAACCAATATGGACATACTTCAGTTAAATTGATTAATTTAAATTTAGTATTTTGAATAGTCCTTTATAGGCAGATGCATGCTTATGATTTGGGCCAACTGGCTGCAAACAGTCAAAAATCAAGAGTTGGTTAAGTTATGTTAGCGCAGTGCTGAGCCTGAGCTAGTTAGTAAGTGCATCTGAGCAAAAGGTACATTAGGTCATGCTCGGTGCTGCATAGAATATGCAAGAGGCTTAACACCCTCTGCAATCAAGAATCTTCCTCAAATTGTAGAATGCAATGCTTCAAAGATGAGGAAAGCCACTATCAAGACCAACCCCAAATAAGCTTAATCCTGTTCTTTTTTGCATATTCAATATTATCATCATCGTCACATCAGAGCTTTGTTAGGTCTTTGTGTGAAAAAAACATTTACTTCACATCATCACTTCCTGATGTAGTATAGAAAATTAAGTAGTGTAGGGAATTTTGTATGCAGTTTGTTGTGTTTTTTTTTTTGGTATAAAATCCAAATAACTTTTCCCATAATTTCAAACATTATCAGCTACAGTTATTTTACTTCTAATAATATCATTCTCCCCTTGTCAAAGCTAAGATCTCTCAGCATTCCATTATATCCTTACAAGGTGAAGCTGCCTGAAATCTCAGCATTATGCTCACCTTTTGGCAAACAAAACTCCACTATTTTCTGTCATCCAGTCACTGTTAAAATCTTTAAGGAATTGTATGACATATTTTCACCATAGAACTCAACCTTTATTTTGCATCTCATAGACAACATATTTACCTGCGTAACATATGCAAGAAGATCAAATTAAATATCCGCGGACCTTTCATTCCAAAATGACAGGGCATATCTCTCCCCGTTTCCACAAAGGAACGTTCAAGTTCCATCTCTACGCGACCATCTTTGTTTTCCCCATAAATTCCATTTTCTTTCCAAGGAAACTAGACTCCTTACTTAGATGTCAAAAGAAGTTCAGCAACCCACTCTAACACTGGATTCCTTTTTTTATTTTATATGATATAAATGTGTTGAGGAAGTTTTTGTAAGTATTCTTAAAGTTCACCAAGCTTCATTATCGTTGTATTGAAAGAAAGAGAATTACTTTTCAGAATCCAAAATAGAATAAAAAAGTCTTATTCTTACAAACTAAACATTCCAATTAAAGTATTTCTAAACTGTCACTCAATTCTAAGTTTGAAAGTTGTGTTTCTTATGTCTGTATAAACTACTCAATAAAATGGTGCTTTGTCTTTCTTCTGAAGTTGTTTTATGAACAGATGAAGCAAAAATGATCATAAAATGATGAAGTAATTTCTAAAAGCAAAATTATTGAACAACCAATAATAACTTCAACTGAAATGCTTTCTAAAGGTTTTTAATTGCCCTAAATTTGTGAAAAACTACCCAGGAGATCAACAAATTCATATCAATGAACTGCATTATACTATTGAGAGAACCCTTGGCCTCAAGCCAGGGAGAACAAATAGAAAGGACCATTTTCACTTGGCTGCAAATTATCAAAAAGCTAAGAGAAAGCTATGGAGTTAAAGTGACATGTTTGTATGGTGGGAAAAAGATCAAATATTGATCGTCCAAGCTGAGGTAATTAGAGCGGTTGTCAAGGAGATGGGATGCATGTCGTTAGCCCTACAGAAATGCATCTTTGTTTTATATTGAGTGAATTAGCTGTTCAGCAGTTGGCAGTGATTTTTTCTTTTCTTTCTTTAAAAGGCTATACACCATTCAGTAGTAACATATTCCTGTAATTCAATTTAAAATAAAATAAACAGATACAAATACACTTTAATAGCTTATTCTAAAAGTTTCTCTACATAGACTTTTAAGGATATTTTGTAGAACACTGTTATAAAACATGCATCTTCCTATGCTCTTAGGTTTATATCAGTGTAAAACGCCAGACTGTAAATGTAGAGAGATGCATGGCATGGAACTGAAGAGCCTGCTGTTTTATTAAAACTCTTCAAGCTCACCCTAGGTAGTAAGTCCTTGCAGATTGATGTCAGTCCACTGAGGACTGTAAGCTCACACCACTACGGACACCACAGAGACCCATCTGCTGGAGCTAGTGCCACTGGTGCATTTAATTCATTCAGCAGCAGCTAATGCTGCTGCTTCCTTACCAGCTCAGCCTGCAACGCTGAGACCTCGCAGAGCGGCTCCCTCTCCTCCAGGAACTGGAGCCGGGCAGGCCTTAGGCTGACAGCAGTATCTTCTGCCGCGGCTCGCGCTTTGTCTGTGATCTGCCTGGGACAAATGAACTGGGCGAATGAACGTCACTGGGCAAATCAATGTTAAACAGAACGTGGCATGTTCTAGAAATACATGGCTGTGCAATGTTACCAGACGCCCCAGAAAGACACGGACCCAACTGCTAACAGTTTCATCCCTGCAGATGGATATACTTCAGTCATAAAATCTACATCTGCACCAACAAGCACAATCATTACTGATCAGACACATAACCTTCATGACAACTAGGAACGCTGGAACTGCATGTGTCACGTCTAGTCTTTGTGTCCTTACACAAAGAAGTGGCGTTTCTTATAGATATTTATTAAATATCTTTACCTACTAGGCTAGCAGCCAAAAACAACCACCCAAAACCATGAAAAAAAACCAAAACAAATCAGTTCCCCAGATGATAATGTTAATGTGAGATGCCAAAGACCTCAGTCTACAATTGTAACATCTCCCCAGGAAGAATGAAACAATCAGAGGTATAACCACTTTTCTGCATACAGAGGCGTGCAACATGGTGAGCAATTTATCAGATGAAATTTAAACGGTCTTTGGAAGGACACCATGGCCACAATAAACAAAGAGGTAAAAAACTCCTGCTAACCCTTTTGACTCCAAACCTGTCAAAGAGTTTAGCAATAAGTGGATGAGCAAGACACACCAATCAGGCCCCAGACATTTTTACAACAGGGAGGAGTACTGTTACACTCAGCTTTTCATCACATGTGCCACTGTGACCAATCTCCAATGCTTCAGAGACAAATGGAAAGAACCTCAACTTAGCAGTCGAGTCCTGCAAAGGGAGAAGATGCTTGTCTTTGCCCTGCAAGCAACCAGGACGAACAGCCAAACTGATCAACTCTCTTCCATTTTCTTTGGTGATAGCAAGCCACCTGATACCTAACAGCTCATATCAGGAATTCCCCTTCAGTGTCACACAACTATTTAAGTGATTTCATACGTCCACACCTTTGTCAGTCTTTCCATTTCATAGAATCATAGAATATCCTGAGTTACAAGGGACCCACAGGGATCACAGAGTCCAACTCCTGGCTCCACACAGGACCACCCCAAAATCAAACCCTATGTCTGAGGGCGTTGTCCAAATGCTTCTTGCTCTGGCAGGCTCAGTGCTGTGACCACTGCCGTGGGGAGCCTGGTCCAGTGCCTGACCACCCTCTTGGTGAAGAACCTTTTCCTAACATCCAGCCCGAACCTCCCCGACGCAGCTGCATGCCATTAATTTGGGCCAAAATTTGTTTGTGCTGGATGTCTTCTTTAAGCTAAGATAGTAATCTTTCCAGGAAATTTAAAGCACAGAAAATGAAAGGAAGGCATGCAGTAGCTCGGACTAGAATTCAGTTCTCCATCAGATTGCAAACATGGGAGGACTATGCTTTATCCTTATATGCTGGTAAAATATTTTTTAAAACAGTAAAGGCTGAGAAAAATTAATCTTGATCAAGTCCAACATTTTTTTCCAAAGAGAAAAATCACCTCCACAACACTCTCTTGCAGACATCTCTCTCTCAAAAATCTGGTCTGGAAACTGCCTGAAGAGACAGTAGAACAAGCCGCCACCTTTCAGTAGGACACTGAACAAAGCCTTCTTTCAATCCCAGGTGTTGGTTTTTCTTTTTGACTTTTTTTTTTTGAGGGATATTTATCACCATCTCATCATTTTAAAGATTCAACAGTAAGTACTAATGATAGATTCTTTTTTCTTATAATAGAACACTTTTGCACTGTTTTTTTTAAAAAAAGCTTTTGAAAAAGTTTTTAAACAAAACAAATAAAACAAAAACACAAAAACCCAATCTATAAGCTACTTGATGCACCAACAAAAAAACTCAGCATATTAAAATATGTAATGCAACAGCCTTTTTTTTTTTTTTTTTTTCCTGTGCTGCTATGTGCCTAGTTTATTCCAGGTAATTCATTTCAAAGAACCAGCTTTAAAAGAAGGCAGGCCAGGTATTGGAATTGATACTGTTTCATAAGCCTCTGTTCCTTTTAAGAAAAACTGTCCAAAATGCACTGACCTTTTGCTTCCTTTGGTCATTTACTTTTCCCTACACAAAAGCTGATTCCTGGAATTCCCATTTACTGGAAAAGGAACTCACTGTAACCACTTAGTTTGAATACTACCCTTCTTATGAAAACCAACAAGCTAAAGAAAAAGACAGAGCCAAGTACAATATTCCATCAGTCTAGATGCTATGGGGCTCCATAACACGGCAATGCCCTATAAAGACCTACTAAACCATTAGACCTGAGACTGAGGGACTAGCAGCCATCAGGCTGCATATTCTCTCTGAAACAGTTGAATATCTATTTCACATTTGCATACATGACTCCTGTCACATCCAAACTGAAGAAAATGCCTTTTTCACTCTTTCTGCCATTAGAATTTGGTTGAAAACACAATGGTATCAATGTAAAAAATATTTTTCAAATTATGAAAGATTCCCCAGAAGAACATGTTCTCATTCATATCATTATAGGACTTTATTCACTTCCTGCACACAGAAAGAAAAAATGTATTTCTCGTTTGTCGTTAGGGTAAAATTTCTCCAGTTCCTCTTAACTGAGCCCCAAATCTGATACATCACTAAAATCGAAAGAAAAACAATCCAAAAGACCAAGCAAACTACTAACCCCAAAACCACAGAGCCCAGCTCTGATATTCCACTTTATTATCACTTACTTGGTCAATACTTGTCAAGTAAGGCAGTGCAATGACTCATGGCAGGCTTGTGCTGCTCAGACATTATTCTTATGCAGAATACTGTAACGTAGTAGTTTCACTAACAAGAAGATATCAACATGTTCAACAGGTGCAATGTAGTGGTAAAAGAGCCATATCCCAAACAGTATTTTATAGATACTGTTAGCTAAATGTTCAAAGATGTTAAATTTTTAATGTAACCAACTACATATTTACTATTATTACCATCTCCATCAATAATTAAAGTATACTTGTCACAATGCATTAATAAGATGCATGATTTGAAATATCTTCATTTGTTATGTTTGTTTGCTTGCTTAATGCAAAACCTGGTCATATTTACTTATTAGTGCAGCTAAGAGTTTCAGTTGCACAGTAAATACCACACGTTGTGCTTGGCATAACCAGGCCTTTAGATCTGCGCAGTGTTTCTGTTTCAGTACCAATACAGAAGTTATGATTCCTCTTACAACACAAGCCAATTTTTGGCCAACAAAAATGTTTCAATAACAAGCAGCTCTTTTACTTGCTATGGGCACGTGGCAGCTGGCCTCTGAACATGAACAAGAACAGGACTGTATGGGGAATTCTCTTCATGTCCTGCTCACAGCAGTAGACCCTTGATCTTATGCGTTAAAAACTACATCAAGCTCACACAAAGCTCTCAAAAAAGAAAGCCCAGCAACAGTCTCTGTCTAAACATGCTTAATAGCAAGGACAATTGAACAGCTGCAGAAGAGAAATCATAAGATGGCATGCGCTGCCCTTTAGTGGTTGCAGAAATCCTCACCCATGAAGTACACAACTGCTAGTTTATCTCAAAAAGGAGCGTACCTTACTTTGCTCCTTTTGAAAAATCCCAATGCATTTTCCCTAAAGCTAGAAGTAACAGTAGCCTGCATAACTCAACAGCATGAAAATTGTTAGTCTCAAATGCTTCAACAGAAAAGGAGTGTTGGAGGATATGTTGTCTAAACATGCCGTGGTTTCTGACTGATCATAACACAGAGCAGAGTAAGAAAAGAATAAGCTCGAGAAGACAGCAAAAGAGAAGAGAGAACACTGAAGAGGAGAACGTACACTTTGTTCATCCTTGCAACACTGGACATGCTCTTAAGGATTACTAAGCAGGGCTAAGAAAACTAAGCAGGGCTGGCATGTAGCAGACAAACCACTTTTTGAACAAATCTTGGTGACCATCAGTATTACTAGACACACAAGAAGCTTTGAATATTGAACCCGTAAACTTTCCTTTCAATTTACCAAAAGCTTCATCCAGGTAACTTCACATTTGTGTCCCCTTTCATGCCTCTAGTACACCAGTGATAATCCGCTATCTGACTTTAGCGGAATACGTAATGCTTCAATGTTCTTTTACAGTCACTTGTGCTGTTCACAATTCCAGGATTGTAGCTGCTGTGGAAAACGGCAGCATGAACTTTCAGAGATCTGATCTATACTGCCTTAAACACTGGCTACAGGCCAATGGTTGTAACTGAATTCCTTAGATTACTATGAAAAATTGGAAATAATAGGAGTTTAAAGCTCATTAGACGGAAAAATTTTCTACTGTATTGGCTTGTAATAGTGTGAAATAAATTGGAATGGGAAAAAATTGGGTTTAATTGCAAGCTCTGCTATGGTTTTGCTGGCCAATCATGATTGTCATGTAAGTATTGTCCTCTATGTGTTCACAGTATTTCAAAAATGTACTGAAATGTTTGAACAGAAGGGCTACATTTACTATAATTACTTAAGAAGATGCATCACGCATAGCAGATTTTCAGTTCTGAAAACGAGGGCTTTCATATTAGTCGTCCAACAAATTCATCTCTAGGACTGCAAAATTTTTGTCTAAAGTCTCTGACTAACCTTTCACATGATAAATGAAGGAATACCATTGTATTTTCTTCAAAGCTGCATGAAATCATTTTTACTGTGAAAACACTAAGCACACATTCGGAATTATGGAAGATGGCCTGTTGGCCCAACAAATACCAGAATTTACACCAGTTCTAAACTTAAAGGATGTTGCGGATACTGGACATGAGACTGCTGCATCCTACTGGTGATTCTTGTATTTCAATAATGACCAGTTTGGCACAGTGCATTTCTTCAGCTTTTATGTTACCAGTAAAAACAATCAGAAATTCACAGAAGAGCACAAAGAGAGATGAAGATACAAAAGTGTATCACATGCAGTTTTCCACTGAAAAAAAAAAAAAAAAAGAGAGAGAACTGGAGAAGGAATGTGTGCACCAGATTCTAGTTACTGCTAGACAGTAAATCTTTTTATTACATTATTAGGATGGCATGCAGTTAAAAATACAGATAATTTTTTTGTACTTACTAGTACTCCCTATTGTGTAAATAGGAGCAGATCAGCACTCACAGTCTTTGCAAAGATATTTCTTGCTTACCCCATGACCATGCGGACTATGACACAGATCCATAGTTCCTGTTAGGGACTTGTTACCTGCTTTCATTTGTTATTTCAACATGTTTACTCAGATTCTTACTATATAGTGATTTTATCATTTTGAGTACAAGATGGCCTTTTCTTATATGGTATTTGTTATGAATCTGGTAGAAAAAAAATAGTACGTACTGAGAACCCAGTGGCAAGTGAAGTAGATGGTAGCTGTACTAGTTCATAGTTGCATGTCCCGTCAGAAAGAGACTTCGAGCAACCAATAAGAAAGCCTTCAAATTTGTCTCGCATCCTGTCTGTGACTGGAACGCTAGAAAATGTTTTAATTTCACTATTTTAAAAATTCTGTTCTAAATATAGTGCCACAGTACTTTTTTTTTTTTTTTTGGTAGATAATGCATGCTACCAAAATGCAAGGCAGTTTTGTAGTATTTTCCTCTAAACATGCATCTCTTGTATTAAAAAAATAGACTTTTACTAAACTTGAATTTTCTCTATTTCTCTCCTGCAAAAAAACTTTTAGATGTTACAGAGAAGGGATTGAGACTTTGTTAACACTATAGCCTTTTTCAAAGATGGAATGGAGTTTGGTTGCTTTTTTCTCTTTCAATATCTTCAAAAAGATAATTAGGAGCAGCAGCACAGTGGGAAGTGGAACAATCCTCATGCATTAACAGGCCGTTGACCTGAAGTTAAGGTAAGCAGATAAAATGGCATTGCTAATTAGTTTTTAAAACATGCATCCTGAAAACCATTATTACTTAAAATGCATGTTTGCACTTAAAAAATAAAGTGTTACACATTCAGTCATTTTGACTATTTTTCAGAGGTGCCATAGTGAGGTTGGATTGATTCTGTTTGAAAGCCACAAAACCCTGCATTCACTGCAACCTACTGGAAAAGGCACTTGTGAAACAGAGGCAGGCAGCTGGGAATATGAGGCAGAAGGTCTTTGACAGAACTTGGTTAATGAATCTGGGCCATGATGTCCAGTGGAGAACTTGGAGCACCTAAAGAATACCAAGGAGTTAAAATTATATAAGCTCTAAGTTATTATGGGCTGCTTTCCAGAAAGCATGACTTCCAATACTTGAGCATGCAAGCCAGATTTCATTTCTGGCTCTATCTCACAATGTTGTAATAGTTTAATTCAGTTGAACTAGAGATTCTCATCTGCTATTAAGAACAAGAGCTAGAACAATAGAAGTGTTTTATAAACTGCAGCAGAATTAATTTGCAATTGATGAGAGACAGTAAAATCAATAGTGTCCCACAGAAATTCTGTGTCTGTGTTGGCTTTTTGCACGTTCTACTAGCTGCCGGAAAAAAAAAATAACAAAAAATCAGCATTGATCAAAGATGTGGGTGTTGTTGTTTTTGTTAGTAACATATTGTATATGACTATGATTTTTATTATTTTTATCTAAAGTATGTGTTAAGACCGGTTATGTGACCAGGAAATGAAGTTGGCACTGACTTTCTCTAAAGAGTAGTTTAAAGTCTGGGAATACCACATCTGACCTCTAGAATAAATGTACCCTGAGATAAAAATGAATGTTATTTCTCATGTCTGAAAAAAAGATTTTAAAAACTGCAATCACACTTCTACTACAACAAAGAAAATTCTTTAAACTATAGGAAAAAAAATTGTGACTATATGTTGTGACTAATGCAAGTACACGCCTAGTATCTTTAGAAAAAATAAAGTTCAAGACTGTGAGAGATTCCAGCCAGAAAACAAAGATATACACGTGTGCACAGATACATACCTGTGCACATGTATCTAATACCACAATACTCTTGCTTATATAGCCCATAATTCCTGAATACATCTATCACACAATCATCTCCTCTTTGAAGCATTATTCAATGAATAAGTCTTGGTGTTGGGACATCAAAGTAAAAATTCAATTTTTAATATCTTTACATATAATTAGATTAATACAGAACATGTTGTTGGTAGACACCCCTAATTTCTTCAGAAATATAATTCATAGTTTCCTTTCTGAGCACATCACAATCATAACGGGGACAGATGGGACCCATGGGTATATCAGATATATAACTACTAGGGAATCCAAATGGAAATACTTGGCTGAAGCAGCTATCCCTGGGGCAAACTGTCAACAACAAGGCAAATAATACTGATACTTTGTGCTTATAACAGAAGCTCGGAAGATTTCACACGCATTACCAAATTAAACCAAACAGCAAGCTTCCAAGCCAAGGTTCTGCAAAAAATTCTAATGGCACAATCAGGAATCCAGGCCTTTTTCATGGCTCCAGACTCAGCATCCTCATCTCGAATAAAACCTTTCCCTCTCTTCCTCCTAACAGTCCTGGATAGAACAGTTGTGTTTTGGAATTAAGAGGAGAATCACACTAATAACTTGTTTCCAGCTTTGTCACCTTTCTCATCTTTCTCTCCATCTCTCACACAATATTCACTGTGACTAAAAGTACCAATTACCACGCCAGTCTCTAAGTTTAGTAATTCCACTGAAATTCATGTCCATCCACATAGTTAATGATAATGTATATAAAGGAAGAGAAGCAAACTGCAATATTCTTCTACACTGCAAGACCACTACATGCCTTAGTTTCCCTGAGTGGTCCAGACAGGGCCATGCCCTTTCTCTCCTGTTAGGATGATACACTGGGGGAACTAAAACTAGTCCAACGGACAAGCCACCAAAATGAAACCCATCTGTTAAGATGGTGGCAATAACAGCAAAGCCTCCAGGAACGCTGTGACATTGCTAGCATTCAGAAAAGGAGAGCTGATAAATGGAAACTCTTCTACTTAAGCCAGCATTATTTTTTTAAGAGAAGTGTTTACTAATAAGCTAAGCTTTTTAATGATGAGGTAACAGGTACAGCAGAAGCAAACGTGGGTGAAACAACTTCCTACTGCTTTTTCAATTACTTGGAATTTTCTGATATCTGTTTTACAAAATGAGCCCAAATATATTCAGTGAAAATGACTGAAGAACATGGATTGAAAAAAATCATTGAATAAGAATGAAACTGCTTGCCATTCTTGAAAAACTGGATAGAAAAAATAAAATAGAAAGGACCAGATTTATTTATTTATTTAACTAGTGGGCACTCAAGTCATCTGCCTTTAAAGGATGAGGACTTTAATTTATAGTTCTAAGAAAATGCAGTTTTTTCAATTGCATTTTTAGTAGCCTAAGCCACTAAACCAGTTCCTTATGTGCAGAACAATAACAGTCTGATTTTGCTGGAGTCAGAGTTTGTCCAACTTTTAATAGGGTAGAAATAGACTAAGACACATTTCGTACAATCACTTAATATCAAGATAAACTCCACTTAGATTTTATTTGTTCTCCTGAGGAACTGCATATAAACAGACAACATTTTGCCAAATATACACCACGATTACTTTTTTTCTTATTAATTTAGAAATATTCTAAACTACAGAAAGAAAATACTAACAGACTTATGAAAAAACAGTATTACCTACCATTGCTAAAAATAAGCTGCTGTTTCTGAATCTGTTTTACATTATCATAATCTGAAAACATACAGGAGTACGTTCAGCAAAATTTTCTTATGCAATACATGAATAAGGTAAGAAATTTTCCACACACCCTACCAACCACAAGTTTCTTTCACTCTTAGACTGAGCGAAAGGAACAGGTTACTATGACACAGTTAACAATGCATTTACTCAATCTAACGATAATTACTCTGCAATCATCACTTATTTACAAACATGTAAATGCTTGTTTTAGTTATGGAATTAATCATAAAACACATAAGGTATTTAATATTGTAATTAAGTATAGATTTATTAATGACACACAACACTTGTGACTAATTAATGCACACAGTTAATCATTAAGTATCTTGCTAAGTGCTTATTAGGGCATCTGCATCCGTGGACAGCTGATTTTTCCCTTTGTCATCTGCCTGGTAGCTTTACATTTCAAGAAAGCAAGGAACAGAGAGGAAGGTAAGACCTTTGAGTAAATTATTTTGTGTCACGAGTATTCAGCTTTCATTGTTCTACTGCTTCACAATTAGAAAACCCAACAGCTCCTGTCCTGCAATGCTTGCCATCTAATAATTTAAAGTCTCAAAAGCAGGAAGTTCTGCCAGACACAGATAACTTGTACTTTGTTTTAGAATATACGTGTTTTTTCTTTTAAGAGGTATTTGCATACAGAAGTATTTCTTACTTAATGACTTAGCCTTTTATTGATTAAGGAAACTTCCTCTACATGGGAAAAGCACACTACCTCAAGAAACCTGAAGTTTGCAACTCATCTACACTTGACATGTATAGAATTTAGGGTGGTTCTGCATCCTGTGCAGATGGGCTGCTGTTTCTTATTAATAGAGTTTTATTATTTATTCATGTTGTGGTAACGTTCAAGGTCTCTGATCTAGATCAGATCATTGTAGTACAGGTGATCTAAAGACAGACTCAATTCCTATCCCCAAACTACTAACTTTAGAAAAAAATGCAAGTAAATGAGACACAAAGTACAAGCAAAGTAAGAACATCACAAACATCCTATGCATTACCTGCTTCTTTTATATGGTCCATAAATTGACTATTGACTTTTCATTTCTTCCTCAGACACCATAAATAGCTGTTAAAAATTATGCCTCTTTCTCAGTTTTTTTTCCTCATAGATGTTTATAAAATAAGAAAAAATGGAGAAAAAAAGAAACATACTGCACCAAATCAGAAAAACCCTTCACCAACTGCTCAGCTTACTTGTTATAGCATTCTTCCCATGGACAGCTGTAAACTCTCCCACAGACCTTTAGTGGCTCCAGCTACCTCCTCCTGCTCAAGCAGGAGTGATGGCTAGCGTCACGTCCTCTGTGCTCAGGGTTTGAAACTATGGAGTTAGGCCAGCAGTCTCTCTTGGTGGCTTCTGACTACACAGTCCTACGGAAAGAGCATTCTTCTGCCTTGCCCTTGTGGGCGATGGCACTAGCCCCACTGCACGCCCTTCTCCCTAAGAGTTGTGTAGATGTTATACTTCTTCCTTATAAGTTTTTTTCTTTCATGTTTTATAAGTCTCAGCTTTATCACCATGAATATTTTCAGTGTCATTCATAATTTAAGCTTAAAGTGTACTCTCTTAATTGTTAACTCCCTCATCTTTCCCCGTTCTCCTGGCTTGTGATCTACTTCTGTAAGTCTCCTCTTTCTACCTTTATTAAATAATTGGCCAACATTAATAAAAGAGCACAAGCGTCTGGAAACACAAAGGATCGGGAACACAAAAACACTCCAAATAATTGGATACACACAGATACTTCCATTGCCTTTGAAACCTGCCCATATGATAGGGCTTTGAAAAAGTTCACTGTAATAGTCATAATAAATTAGCAAGTGTTCTCATGATCTAATTTTACTAGTTAGGGAAGTCTTCATAAGCATTTTTAAAATAACAGATAGAAATTTAGAACTGATGGATCACATATCCTTTATCAACTGCAGAAAACATGATTCTAACCTACTAAGATGATTTTATTTCATGTATGAAATGAGTACTTCTGTAAAGATTCCAAATGTTTCAGTGACACCAGTGATATATTTAATCAGAAAGCTAAATGATATGTAGCTGCTTCGCACGTTCGGGTAGGTAGGTTTTGTTTTTTCTTTAATTCCCAACAATATGGTACACATACAATAAAGTTTTAATACTTTGCCATGAAGGGACCTTCCACTACTGCAAATGTTGGAGTAAGTCTTAGTGATATTAACGTGTAATTTATATGACAGTAGCTACATGATAGATGTCCAGAGCATCTGAGATCAAAACACTGAAGCACTCATGAGCACGTGCATGTCATTATCTTAAGAGAAACAGTATGCTCCTTTTCCACTTCAGAAGAAATGATTCAAATTGCAATCTGCCAATGTAAAATTGTACTCGAAAATAATCAGGCTGCTTTTTCACTACAAGAGAAACCAGCAATATGACTATCAAGCATTAATATCTAGGTTTTTTTGGTTTTTTTTTGTTTTTAAACTTACGATGAGCGAAGGCTAACAGATGGCTAAAATGATTGTGTTCAAATTGTCCAGAGAAGTTTGCTTTGACCTGAGACCCTGGAGAAATAAATACATGCTTATCTTCCCCCCTAGAAAACGGGACATAAATGGATTGTGAACTGAACTGATTGTGCTCTGAGCTCACTAGTGTAACACAGGCACATGCACAGTAATAATGGCACTGTAGATACAGAATTAAAACCTCCTAGTAGAAACCAGTGAATATGTGAAGTACAAAAGACAAAAAAAATATTATTTTTAAAGGAAGAAATGCGTGCCTGTGGGACTAGTACAACGATCTCTCTGCAATATTGTCCCCCACCTGTAAGATAGCATCAAATGAGTAACAGACTCTGCCTTGCCCACATGATTTGGAATCCCTGAATGGAGACAGGACAATAAATGAAACAGAATTACACGGCTGATGGTCAAAGAAACGAAGACTGACAAAAACAGCAATCCCAACAAGTAATGATAGCTTTGCACATGCAGTAAATTCTATCAGAGAAACAAACTTTAAAACATGTCTCACTTTTTCAGGGATGCTTTCTCATTTTGAGCTATTACAGGTATCTTTCTCTCCAAACAACATGTGTAAAGGCAAGCCATGGGCAGATGTTCACTCTGTGTCTTTACATGCATTCTTGGAAACTATTTCAAATGAGTCTAGGGTACCCCTAAATGATTTTTAATTCAATAACAATTGTGGTACAATGAAAGAAGGATGCTAGTAATAATACAGAAAAAAGCATTTTTTGAATAACACACTCTAAGCTAAGTGGTATGTTGCTGTTAGAGTGAAGCATCTGAAGTTCATTTCAGATTTTAGCTTTCTTGTGCTAAAGATTTTTCCAATCATCTTTTTTGGCAAGAGCTGATGGGCAATATATACTGCTTGAATTAGTGCTACTAATTGTACTTACTCTGCAAAAATACATATTCCACTCCTAGTGAAGGTCTGCTAGATGAAATAATGGGGCTCACGTAAGGGGCAGTTTGCAGTTCTCCATTTGTTCTTAAGCTATTGGTTTTTATTTTCCCACAACTGAGCAGGAGGTGTCGGCATCTGTTCTGCCAGAACTTGTCCTTTCCACAGCTCTGTCATAGCAAACTTACCACTTCTACTAAAACCAAAGGTAAAAATGGCAAATGGAAACAAACTTTTTTTTTGGACCTATAATAAACACCGAGTAGATATTTTCATGGAAGTATCTATCATAATACCAAAATGTTGTGCCTGTATAAAGATGACCTCTAACTTGATCATTACATCTTCTTTGTGAAGCTAGGACTGCTGGTCCCCATGTGCACCACTTAGCGTTTATCCACACTGAATTTAGTCTTTATTTTATTTTTCCACTCATTCAGTGTCATAGGGTCCTTCTGCAATTTTTTTCATAGTTGGTTTTCATCTTGGATCAACATCCTAAGTATTTTGCCACTACCAACAAACTTGTCACCACACTGCTCACCTCCTTTTCCAAGATATCAATACATTAAAGAACAGAGACTCCTGTAGAACTTCATTGGTAAACCCCCACCATTGTGAGAACTGGACACTTATTCTTGCTCCTTTCTTTTAGCCAATTATTTTTCAATGCCAGAAGCATCCACGTACTACCATGTTTTCTGGTTTCCCTAAAGTCTTTTGGTGAAGGTATCTGACAAAAACCTTTTCAAAATTTGTATTGTCTATAGGTAAACCTGCCTTAATTTTGTCATATGGATCAGGAGTGAACTTTTGAAGCAAATTTACCTGACATCCTCATTTACTATGCTTTTGTTTGCATTGAAGAACAGTGCAGGGGCAGGTCAAGCATTCCTCTTGAACTAAACACTAATTGGGTGTTCAGTCTATCCAGCCAGAAAAACAACTATTCCAAATGCCCTCTGCTCCACCCATAACATGGGTGTCTGGTCTTCTGAATGGTTTTGCTTTGAAGATTGCTCCTCTTGTATGGCATTCCTTGCTAATATAGACATCGCTGTATTACTTGGATAACCCCTACTCATATGTTTGTTGAGCCCTTCAAACTCCACAAGTCCTGTAAGGATTTCCCTTTGCAGAAGCCCTGCTGACTTCTCCCAGGTGCACTGTATTTAGGTATACATTCATTAACTCTATTTTATTATAGTCTCTACTAATTTGCCTGGTAAAATCCTCAATTTTACATGCCTGTAATTCCCTGGAAACTTCAGGGATTGCTTGAGCAACCAGATTATCGCTAATAATCTAAAAATAAAATAAATGTTTAAGTACTTGCTGGGGAAGATATTAATTTAGAGATTCCTTTGTGTATGATTTGAATCCTCAGACAACTTTTTTATTTATTTTTTTTTTATTTTTAAGAAAGACAAACATACTCCTCTTTTCAAGGAAAGGAAATGTTGTTTATCTCTTGGCCTTAGATAAGGTGGTAGTGGATACAGTTGCCAATCAAACCAACAGAAAGCATTCCTATACCGTAAGCATATTTTCCTTTGAAACTTTTTGCCTCCCTCTCCATTTTTTTTTATTATTATTTTTAAATTAACTACACTTATGACTGAATGAAAACAAACATGCACTACAGATGCAAACAGAGTCATGTAGGCTTCTTCTATATCAACATTCAGGAAGGGAACAATTTACCTCTGTTCTTCAGCTACCACACTACATACTGAGCTTGTATTTTCTGGCAGAAGGATGAAATACAATTGCATCACCTCTCATTGCCACAAAGCTGCAGCCTGAAGACATGTGGTATTTATTAAACACAGTCCAAACTATTGAGAAAGTTGGAAGCAAACGTATCTGACCAGGATTACATTTATCAATTATCCATACTTAAGGAAAAAAGATCTAATGGCTTATTTAACAATAAGCCGTTCTGAAAAATCAGTTCAGTAGACAGAAGGCCTTTTTCAGTCAATGCTCCCTTACTCAAAAAGACTAGGTATTTGTTGCTTCTAAAACGGTCCTAGCAGATCCATGCCGCTCATGATCATCCCCGGCTGAGGCATCTGACTAAGCCTGGTTCAGATGAAGAGCTGGCTGCACAGAGGAGCGACACAGCTGTGCTAGTTCTTTGCTGCAATGTAAGCATCTACCTGCTTCCATGCGTCTAACTGGATGAGATCTTCTGTGTGTAACAACTGTTATCACAGGCCTTGTATTCCTCTTAAGTTCTCAGCAGAGGCTCTTGCAGTCTAATTTTACATATGTTTTGTGTTAGTCATTTGCAATTACCCAGGTTATCCCCACCTCCTCATTACTCCTCATTACATTATCATAATTGAAAGTTGACTAATTGAAACCATAGGTGCAGTTACAGAGCAAGACAACTCTCCCTTCCTTCCTCCAAGGAAACCATAGGAAATTCACAGCTAATGCTCTTCAGTAGAAAGCTTTTAAATATCCATCATATGCAACAAATCAGAGGTAGACTCAATGGCCTGATAAGTAGAGGAGTCATGATTTTTGTCCCCTTCACCTCCACATTCCCCAAAATATTGAAAGACAAACTCAAATAGACTAAAGACACAATACCATCTCAGGAAGGCATAACACAGGAGATACAATGGAGAAGGAACACCTACCTTTGCACCTCATGTAATTTCTCACTCTGTCAGGGGATGGGTGAGAGCATTTCAAACATATGCCAGAGCAGTGCTAATTGCTGCTCTAACACATGGTGGTTACCTTCTTTCAACAGCTGTTCTACAGCATAGAAAACAGAGTTGAAAGTGCTCCATCCTTTCAGGCCCAGATGCTCCCATCCGCTCCCCCAGCAGACATCAGGCTGTGGTTTAGGAAAGCCATGGGGGAACCTGGCTCACGGGGCTTGTTCCACCGCCTTTGAAGCTGAAGAGCCACTGCACAATGTCCCACTACAAACCTGCATAACTAAAGGCAATTCCAATTTTATACATTTTTTTTTTTAAATGTGTGATTTTTATCTCATACCAAACAGAAAAAGGAAAATATATAATAGGCACACTTCTTCAAAATATTTTAATTTTAACATTTCTGCTTATATACCACTTCTTACTTAGGTACTACAACACCATCTACCCACACTTAAATGTAAAGGTATATTTTAAAAATAAGTAGCACATTAATGCCTTGGAAGTCCAAAAATAGTAACATACAAGCATAAATGGTATTACGAGTAGGGTCAATAAATGTGTCTCACATATATCCTTTTTTTCCTTATTAAAAGTGTAAATGAGACGTAGACAGAGTTAGGCCACGGTTACTTGCACACTTTTATCATCAGCAGTGTTAAGGCAAGTAATTCCTAACCTTCACCTCCCTCAATTGCTCATTAATAACCCTATACCATCACCTATTTTATGGGAGAACTGTTTGCGGGGTTGCTAGGAGATAGGATAAAAATAATAAAGATTTTTTTTCCTTTCTTCAGTTCCTTGCCTCAGCTCAGGGCATGGCCCAACAGATCATACAGCTAGACCAAGTGAGCACATGTGGTAAGGATGGGGAGAAGATGCTCGAGTACACTGCCCTCACAAGAAGTGCACACATGTCCTTGACCGAAATTTCGGCAGATACAGAGATTTAAAAACTGCTGTCATTTATTTTTAAGACTATACTGTCTGTCACAGAAATATAGTAAGCACTTCTCTAAAATAATGAATTTGCATACAGTTACACAACCACACTCAACCATGGAGCAACTTTTTTCCAAATGACAAAATTATCTGGGGCAGAACTCACAGCTCACGGCCTGCGCTTGTATGAGAGTTAGCGCGGACATTCTTGCGGAACAAATACCCTGTGATGGCTGGTGACAGACACAGGGAAGGAAGCAGGAACACACGGCTCTGCTGTCCCTCCTCCTGGCTTGCCTTCGCAATGCCTGCCCGCTCCCCACAGCCAGCGGCCTCGCAGGCCCAGCAGGCCCCAGGACCAGCCCAGCTGCCTTCCCCGAAAGCCTGTCAGACTCAGAACAATGTTTCCCTCTGTGCTGTTTCTTAACAGGGTTTCTTTTGAGTGTGAAGTCACTCTCATGGATTCCTGCAATCTTGATTATTTATGGATTATTTGGCCCGCGCATCCCTAGTTTTCTGTGCTGGCAGAAGTGTGCTTGTTATAGCCGCCCGCTGTGAGGCTGCCCTTGGCATGTCCCTCCCCGCTGGCTGGAGCAGGTCAGGCTCCCAGCCTCCTGAGGCAAAGCACAAGCAGTGTGTCCCAGGACTCGGGGAAAAGGCATCCTGCTCCTCGCAACCCGCTCACCACACGTGAAGTAAAAATCACTGTTATATTAACATACACGAGACCAGTGAATACAGCCCATCTCTAGCTCTGAAGTGACAGCAGACAAATATGGAGATGAATGTTCATTTGGGGAGATGACAACCAAGTGCAGGCACTGGAGTGAGGAAGTACACTGTGAGATTTTTTTCACAGTCAGAGATTTGTGTGTGTAGTTTGTACAGGTACACACCTGGGATATAGTCAAAGGCTTAAGTTGGCAGTAACTTTTATGCACTGCAGTTTATCTTCAAAATGTCTCTTTATAATGTATGTACTAACAAAATCTTAAACACTGTAGCAGGGAGTGTTACCAATAAGAAGCAAGGTCTAAAATGTTACACTTCTCTACTCATCTGCAGTATCTGAGTGCTATTACCCGATGTATTTTGGAGCATCCTTAAAAAGAGGGAGATGAGATTAACTGCACGCAGAGGCACAACTGAAGCCATACAGAAAACAGCAGCTCTAGCGAGACCTCTAAAAATGTTTTCTAATTCTGAAATTAGCATTCTCACCTACTTGTGAAATACTTGCCCACTATATTCTCATTTTCCAACTACTTCTCCCAGTTCCCCCAGGTAATGGCAGCTTTCCAGATAAATTAACTTATAATATGTTATGGGAACATTGTTATTTCGGGTCAACATTTTCAATATGAACTCATTGTCTCCATGAAGCAAAGAAATATTATAATCCATTAATATCTCTTTCAACAAAAAGGATGAAATCTTCCCCTGGTTAGGCTGATAAACACTTCGGTGTCAAAACTAAGCCTCTTTATCATGATAACCCAGAGTAATGGTCTGCTGCTCCAGGCACTTTATCTACTTTACAGATGAAAAATCAGTTCTACTTTCATGGAATTAGATTAATGCCATAACAGGAAATACTTCTGGGGCTGAACTTGCTTCATGCCTTCAAAGCTGGCTGTAAATTTAAAATACTTCCTGAACTCAAAAGATAAGACAGGAGAGAAGGAAAAAGAAAAACAGTGGAGTGACCCTCTTTCTGAAGAAAAATATTGCTTCCTGAAAAAGCTGTCAAAAGCTACTTGCTAAGGGCATTGTGCTCCAGAAGGCCCAGGGCAAGTCTAGTTTAGTCGAACATGAGGATTCTGGGTATATATCAGACACTTGCCATAAATCTATTTCTTCCATAATCCTTTCTGATAAACTTTTCTTTTCTCAGTCATCTTACTTGGCAAAGCCAAAGTAATAACTTTCTCAGCTTTTAGCAAATACAAAACAGCTTGCTATTTTATGTACAATATTTTTCAAGGATTACAGTTTTGCAAACTTTGAAAAATGCTGACCCCAGGCCTTCAAATTGAATTTCAATTCCAAAAGTGGACAACAAGTGGCAAATTCAGTAATGCCTTTATATATAAATAGTTTTACAATAAAAGATGTGAGGCATTCTTGAGTGTAATTTCACATTTATAGTAACAGAGCCTTCTTGAAGTACAATACAAAATACTACTATAAAGGCAAACTTCAGGGAATTCTGTGTTAAGTTTGCCAGGATAGGGAAGGCTCTCTGAAGTATCCTTTTCCATCAAACAATGTTAAGGAGTCACTTTTTTTTTTTCCCCCTTTTCTCTTCCTTTCATTTTGTTTTTTAATGTGGCAGACATTTAAATACATGGAACGTCATGCCACAAAAAATTCAGGATTATCTTAGTAAATTGTACACTTACTGAATAACAATAACATTTAAATAATCAGAATCTTGACTCAGAGAACCTGACGAAGATAATACATGCGATTTCCATCCTTTCCCTCTTAAGAATGGCTCTGAATAGATCACCACTTGTGTCTATTTGGGCCAACATTTTTATGAGTTGTGTAATCCTTTTTGCCCTGTATTTATGTTGCATTCCCAGTACATTCCTGCTGTTGGAGGAAAAAAAAAAAGCACTTACTATCCTGCCTCCCTCTTCAGACTTCAACTCTGTAATATTACTAGCCTAAAGACACATGGGTTTAAGTGTTCATTCCTGTACCCAGACACACTTCACTTGATGAAGCAAAACTGTTATTTTCAAACAGTAAACAGGACAGAAAGTTATTGAACAGAACAAATATAAAACCAGCACAAAGGGATGGTCAGCTATCTGCTTGTAAGAAGTTCTTGTTCCGATTTCCATGTTACTTGTCATGAGCTGCATGCTATTTCTGAATGTGAACATTACTTCCAGTTTTAAAAAGCCCATCCACAAATCGTCATCAGCCCTCAAAGATCATGTCAGATCCACGAGATGCATAGCCTGCAGCTCTATACTCTACTCACCTCTAAGCACCAATTTAATCAGTAGGAATAACTACAGAGGTTTGCTAAAGATGAGTGAGAGGTGAGAGAATGCTGTGAAAAGGGCACATAAGTAATGTAACCAACTGAATTTTATTACACTACTACATTTTACTGGTGTAAAGCATTCATTTACACTTTTTTTTTTTTGATAGAGAGATCAGATTGAAGCTGAAGCATGCACACAGTTGTTTAATTGTTCAGGGAGACTGGAACAAACCAGACACTTTTCTTATCCCATAGATTTTTAACTGAGATTTTCAAGATTATAATTTGATGTATTCCTCTACTAGACCTTCCTGTAATATAAAACTGCATGCTGAAGTAAACCAGCATCACAACAGTATCTACCATTTAGACAACAATTCCATCTTTGACCTTATTGTATGCACAGTGTCCAGCAAATATGAAGACTCGGGAAAAAAACGCAAAGATTTTAAAGCATGGCATAGTCTATGTTAAGAACCCTTCACTATTAATTGTACCTTAAGTGCCAGTTATTTTTCCTACATATGAAATCCATTCATAACAACAGTTCTCAGAGATTTTTTGGAAAGACTGCAATAGCACTATACTCATGCTCTTCTTGCTTACAAATCTTCAGGATTAAGTGCATTTTCCTGAACAACTTATGCTATGGCAGAAACATACTGCAATTCAGGGACAAACAAGCTTAGCACCAGTGAAACGCAATATTCCAGACTATCCTTACTTAAATAAGATAGTACTTTAAAAATTTTTTAAATTCAGGTAGTACAATTGTCCTGTGCCCCAACTGTCTCATAAGGAATTGGAGGTGCATGGGACACCAGTTATTGCAACAAAAGGAATACCTGCTTCTAGGATAAAGCAGTCTTGCTAAATAACACATCAGTGGCCTTCAACTCCTTTAGCAGCTGTACTCATGGATGTTTAGGGGAGACAGGTCTAGAGCTCTATTGCTGTATATGTTTTTCCAGTCAGCATTTTACCCACATGACACATGGAAACCACAGGAATCAAAGAAATAGAAACATTTTTACAATGATGAATTATTTAACAGTAAGAAGAGCATCTGTCTCATTTAACTGTGAAGTTAAATTTAACAAAATAAGTGTTTTCTTCCATGAAATAGCAAATATATGAAAAAAGCTAGTCACTATTTAGAAAAAAAAAATTGAAAAATCCCAGATATTGTAACAAAACCAAAAAAGAAATACAAACTAATTTGTAAATCAAATAATAAGCTTTTTGAATAGTGCTTGAAAATACTGCAGAAGATCCCTGTCACAAAACTGAGAACTGTCTATCACCAAATCTTTTTTTCCTCGGTTGTCTTTTTTTTCCCTTAAGATCTTCTCATACTTCACTTTCAGTAACTGTCCAACTAGGATTTACTTTCACTCTTTCCATTAATCTACTTATTAATTAATCTACTCCACTAATCTACTCAGAAAATGCTGATTCTGCAGCACACTTCAATGCCTATCTGGAGTCTTCAACCACAGTACAAAAAAAAAAAAAAGGAGAAATACAAAAGGCACAGAACAGCATCTTGGCAAACTTTTACAGCAAATACCTTGGTTGTCCCACAGGTTCCCAATTTTTCCATGGAGCTCAAATAGGAAACATAATTGCCACCTAATAAGGATATTTATGAGTACATAAGGTAAGCAATTGTTATTGAACAAAAAGGAATACTGTCAATCACATTAAACAGTAAACTGCAAATAAGATGAAGAAAGGCATTCATTCATGTGACTGAAGATTAAAAGTAATTACAGCACGTTTCAAAATACTTCAGTTTAGTCAAACTGATAACACAGCAAATAGCGTATAGCATCTATTATCAAGTCATTCAGATCTTCTACCAGGAGGTAAAGAGTGTGTGATACAAGTTATCTTTTCCCTTGAATATGGCATTAAAATCACGTATTTATGTATTCTTAGGAGTAGGATTAACTGTCACAACAAGTGTCTATTAAATTAGTTTTAGAACTAGAGCAATAATCACTCTCTGGACTCTGGAAAAACTATATTCCACTTTGTCTATACCTGGGCTTGGTATTTTTCTTCTTTTGGTTTAGGAATACTTGACTGATTTTAAAACGTTGAATTTTTTTTGATTTTCCAAGTATTTCTTCTTGACATTTTACTTGCTAAAAATGCCTCCTGTTTATCTTTTTTCTAAATCAATTCTTAATAGTAATATTGGAAATTACCTTGAAGTATTATTAAGGCCAAGATTTAATTCATGAAGAATCCACCAAGTTTTAATCTAACTGCTTGAGAACATCCTTTACTAAGGGACTTGTACATGTGCCTATGATTGCACACATTCAGTAACGCCAGCCATTCCTTGCATATAACTTTGCAACATTTTTGCTCTCTTTTATGAGACTTAGGATGCTTACTTTATAATTTCCAAAATAATTACTGGGCAAAAGAACTTTTAACTAGAGGCACTTAATGTTAAGCTAACAAAGTGTTACGTGAGCTACATCTCAAAAAGGAACGGTGTGGAACTTCCAGATATAATGAAAATTAGCTAACCAGAATACTAGATAATGGCTTTAGCTCTTTCAATCCATTGCAGTTTTTCAACCTTTCAGCAGCCCTCTCACAACAAACAGTTCTTAAACTTGCACAGGCTTTTTTTTTTTTTTTTTTTTTTTGGGGGGAGGATTTTTTTTTTTTTTTTTTGAGGGAAGGATTTGTTTTGTGTTTTGTTTGATGTAAGAGATGCTGAAACTGAGACCTTTTATTTAGTTCTACAAATAAATGTTAGCTCCAATGTTGGGCTGCTGACAAGCAGGGTTCCTACAATAGGCTGTCATAGTGCTTTGAGACACCGGTATGGGACGCCAGCACTCCAGAAGTGTCAAATTTCCACTGAATTCTCCATAAAGTTACAAATAGCATTGCACTCCATCTCAACTTTCACAACATTTTCTTGCATTCCCAGATATGTGTCAGCTTTCCATTTCATTCCCCAGCACAGACATAGATCTTGCTGTAGGCTGAAGACCACACATGAGAATACTGAGACCATACAAGCCACACAGATGCACTTCAATGAAGAACCATTTGGATCTTCTGAATGAAAGACACTGTAATGCTAAAAGGCACACTTCGAGAATCCATTCATTAGTTTTTATCAGAGTTAAAAGCATCATTAAGAAAGAATTAAGCTCCTTTGTGAAATGGATCCATCATGCAGAAACTTCAGTGGGAGACTTTTGCCTTATCAATTATTCACATGTGAAGGAAATTTTTATAAATTAACATAGCTCCTGTCAGAATGTTGTTATATTTGTGTGTGTTTAACAAAATGTTGCCTTCTTCCACCTACACTCCCCAGAAATAGAGCAAACATTTCAGTCTTTTCATAAAACAGACAACAACAAAAACAGCCACAGACATCACACTCTCCCTAAACTCCAAACCCTCAATGTAATAAAGACAGGCATTTCAAGGCTAAGAAGCTGTGTCTTTTACTTCTTGAGTATTTCACTGGAAAGTTTATCACTTCAATTATTGTAATACATCAAGTCTAGAGTAAGACAAGATCCATATGCAGAACATGATCACAACAGGCACCAGCTGTAACACTCATTCATCTACTGGTGTCTGCATTGGTTACAAAAGAAGTGGACAACTTCACTTGAGTGAGCTCAAACAATCCTCTTCTGTCCCACGTGGATATCACATCAATATCCACTTTTGTGAGAGACTAGTCTTACAGAAAATAATTGTTTTAAAAGATGAGAACTGGAATGCTTGATTTTTTTGGTATATTTAAGAAGAAATTCTTCAGATTTTCCCATGAGAACTTATACTTGGTATTTATGAAAACAATCTTTATATTGAGAATAACAATTCAAAGGAAAAAAACAATTCTTGAGGTAGCAAGTGCTACTGCTGACCATTCGCCCTTTTCATGGATGGATTTATTTTTTTTAAACGTTTCGGAGTTCAATTGAAAATATGTACATTACCTTTTGAAGTGTTGCCCTATTACTGATAACCTACAAGGGAAGGGAGAGCTGGATTCATTTGCCACAGCAGAAACCATTACAACACACTGTACCATAAAATTCAAGCTAGAACAACTCAGTTCCTGCAAACGTAGCTACTCTGAATGTGTACTCTGACAAACTCCATGACAAGACTTTAATTCTTTGCCACATATAAGTACATGCCACAGAAGGATTGATTAGCTTTAACGCAACTACTCAGGAGAGTGATTTAGCTTACTAGAGAACAAAAACCCTGGGCTGAGCCCCAGGAATCCCTGTGTCACACAAAGGACAGAGTAATGCCAGCAGGCGCATAGAAACCGAAGTCCTATTTTGCACAGGGTGTCCACCCTCACCCAACAAAAGCAAATAAGAGAGCATCAACTTGAGCTTAGAAAACCTGACCTAACTCTGTACTGCAAATGTACATGATAGTTTTGTGTTGTAACACAAGGCCCTTTCATGCAGCATTCTCAACCTGAGTGCAAAAATGCTACATCAACATTTATTACTACCAGGTTATGTGGGTAAAGTTACTACCAGGTTATAATGATAAATGTAATCATGTAATTCAAGAACAGGTATCAAGAAGGTTGGGATGTTTCTTTGGGGCAAAACAGATTAGGAGGTTTGTAAAGTTCTAGAAAAGGATCTCAGAGCAGCCAGTCAGGATAATATACCTGGACTGCTTACACTGTGTTGTCTCTAAGACCATACCCAAAGAAAAAGAAATTAAATTTGATGGTATCTGAAGGCACACATGCTCTTCTGAGGGCAGAAACACAGCCCATTAACAGCTCACAAAAGCAATGCTCAGGCTATTTGAGAAATCAGCAATAATGAGGAAAAAAAGCATGCCACAAGGCACTGCTGTATGCCCATGATGTCCTCTTCCACTTTTCACTATTTTCTCTTTGTCTCCTGAAGTATGTGTTGATTACTTTGTTAGGCTTATCTATAAAATTAACCTTACAAAATCCTAAGTGGTCTGCACAACAGCCTATGTGAATATTTGCTGCTGTACAAACATGGAACGATTTGTAAATCCTCATTTTGAGCAAAGCTACAAGCAATTGCCAATGTTAAGTGTAGGAGGGCATTATTGCTGTACTATGGTATATGGTGATATAAACCTTTCCAGGACATTACCCATCCTTTGCAAATCACTTTCTGTTCTGGCACTAAGCCATGTGTATCAGCCCACATTTTATAATTACCAAGGTGTGATTTTTTGCTTGTTTTAAGAGTTACTGCTACTGGATATACAATAACCTCATGTTTTTAAAAGCAGTACAAGTTTACACTCGAGAGAAAGTGTACATACCCATGTATGCAACTCTTCGCTGAGTTGCAAAACAATGTAAAATAAAAACAAAACAGTACTTTTTTTTTTTTTTTTTTTTTAAGATCCTTTAAACACCATTCAAAAAATGGGATAAAACCATGTAAGCAACATCTATTTTCCTTCTTTGGTATGGGATTCTAAGCTTCACAAAAGCTAATCTATCTAGCTACCACTTAAAATAGCGAATTGATTTCTGGGAAGCATAGTCTTTCTTCATCTTGTCCTCTTCATCATTGGCAGCCCTGTATCAGACACACAGACTCGGGTCTCAAGACAGGTACTATTCCCACATGCTACCAATCATTTCATTCCTTTTGTCTTTATCCTCCCCAAATCCAGCCCCCCACCCCACCCATATCTCCTAATAACTATTTCTCCATTACTAGAACATTTATGTAATTCTATCCTAGATCTTCCATTGCCATTCAAATGAGTAAAGAAAGCTTTTTTGTTTTAGTATCAGGGGTTCAAACTAGGAGAAAATAAAAAAACTAGTTTACCTACTTGAGAAAAGTTGGGTTGCTTGGTGCCTCTCCTAATAGGAGGACTACAGGACATCAAATCAAACTACCCAGCAGCAAGTTCAAAACAAAAGATACTTTTTCACACATATATTACTGAAGCACGACTTGTTACTCCAGGATGTCACAAATGTTAAATATTTTTATAAGTTCAACAAATGTTTATTTACATTTACTTGGAAAAACCCATGAATGTCAAGAACTCTTGAACAACATACTATCACCTTGATCTGAGAAAGATCCTGAGCTACAGATTACTGAAAGCTGAGAGTATTTTGTACTCATTTCTCTATACCATGGCCACAATCTCCTACTCTCTCTGAGAATAATTGTAGATATTGTCCCTATTCTGCCCCACGCTGCTTTGTTCCTTATTTGTATTTTCTTTTCTCCTGTTGAAGAAAATACTTTTTTGAGAAAATAACTGGTATCTAAATCCCAGTTTTACATATGTTTAAATATCTACTCTAATGAGAGTGACATAACAGGCAGAGGCAAAATGAAGTTTATTTAATCAACATCATTGACTTAAAGCAAATAGAGGGGATGAAGTTAGTTCTTGGTTTTGGAGTAGAAATGAAAATCAACAACAACATCTTTGTCCAAGCTATACTTGAACCGTTGTATTAAACAGCCTTGGTATAACTTTGGAGAGCACCTTAAACCACCAAGATCAATCAGAGCACCAAGTACCCCCGAACAAAGCATTTGTAAAAGGAGCTCAACTCCCCTTCATTTAAAAACAACTGTCAACACTCCTGCTATGCCACAGCTGGAGCACCATGGCCATCTCTAAAAGCAGGCTTACCCGATTGCTTTCAAACCAGTCAGAAACAGCCCTAAATGCTTACAATATCAGCTTCAGTGATGATAATAAGTGTTGTGCATTTCATAGCAAGGTAAGTGGTTTTCTTTGTATTTCTCATGTACACCATTTCTTGGAAGAATTCGCTTAAATCCACAGGAATTTCCCTAAATCTAAATCCACTTTGACAAAGAAGCAACTTGGAAGTGTGCTTAATTTTGCATTTGACTTGCTAGTATCTGAAGACTTGTTTTCTGAAATGAAATCACGTTTTCTGCTGCTTTCTTTAGGATTAGCTTGATGAAGTCAGATGACAAGCTATCTTTTAATAAAAAGAGGAACTCACTGTAGTATTTATATTAAAAATTCAAATACCCCCGATGAACATGACAGTTTAATAAAATTTTAACAAAACTGTAATTACTAAGTACACACTATAATCAACATAATGCACCAAATATTTAGATCTAAACTTATAGGGTGGTCTTACCAGCACAATCTCTTAAAACAGCTTGTGAGGTACGTAACAAAAATATGAGCTAAACTGGAGAAAAATTACGTTTAGATTTACTGCTACATTCGAACCACCAACCATAAGCACTCACATTAGTGCAAGGCCAATCAACCACCGCTAGTCTGGGACTCTTACGGCCAGCAGGCACTGAACTTCAACCACACGTCTGGAGAAAATGATTTGTTTGCTTTATTGTGCTTAACCAATGCTATCCTTTCAGGAAAACCACACTGTAAACCAAATGGGGTATCCCACATCCTGACAAAGTATCTTAAATATGTTGAATACAAACACAAGCAGTATTACCTACAGTACACTAAACTCCTTTATAAAATGCTCTTTGCCCCCTCTCTCATTTAATTTCCTTCCATATTGCGAAAAAAAAGTCACACCTCCTGTGTATGACAACAGCTGCAGATTGTACCACTACTGCTTTTTAGATGATTTATGAAGCCCATGACTCAGGTTTTAAAGGCCTACCAACCACGTGGCAGTGGGCTACAAAGCCCTGCAGATCAGCAGCAAGAAAGATTCTGAGAACGAGGAGATTAATTCTTTGTATTTTACATCATGTTTGAGTAAGCAACAGAGATCTTCCATGTGGCACAAGCAAATTAAACTCTAAAATAAAAGTTGCGTTACAGAGAGCATTGTCATGAAGGTGGCTAAGTTCTAAGGAGATTTTAAAAAAGGATCTCTCTGGAGACTAAACCTACAGCCTCTGCAACAAAAGTCCTCTGCTTCCATACACTTGAAATCCAGGATTTTATGGCTAACATGGTAATAATCTTTTTAACATGACAAGTTAAAGGGAACAAAGTTGATAGAAGAATGAAATCCAACTTTTCTGGCCTATTACTACTGAAACTGCAGAGTATTTGGGGGCTGAAAGATCTGTGGTGTTCAGTTATTTGAAACATTATGCAAAACAAAGCTGTATCAAACAAAATAAAGGCAGACAAACTCTATGTGCGCCCTTCTATAATGCATTTCAGACAAGAAATAAAACAAGGTGATACCAGGCATTAGAAGCAAAGAGCTTCTAGAAAATAAATTGCCAAGTAAAAAACTGCATATTGAGAAATTTTGGGAAAGCAGTCTTCTTTCTCATCAGAGGATTTTATAACGAAAAAACTTTATGGCAATTACAAGGCAAAGTGAGTAATTAATAATAATCCTTAACATCTGGGTAGAACTGGGTAGTTTATAATAATATATTCTCAAACATTTGTGGCTCTTCTGGCAACAAACACTACTGACAGAGATGAACACACAATGTTTCACAGGATTTCTAAAAGCTTTTCATTCTTTTAATCAAGAGAGTTTAATTTGAGAACTGCTTTTATGCCTGCTCTAAAACTTCTTACTCATTTGTCATATCAGGCAAATATTAACTTCTTCTAATTTGCACAAGGCTTATTTTTGAACCATCATCCGTTTCAGGGCAATCATCATTTCTGAGTATTGCTAGGCAAACTTATCAGCGAAGGCAAACAGAACTCCAAAGCAAACATTGCTCTTGTAGAATTTATAGCTAACATGCTTTATGCTTTTCATCAAAACTTCCATATTTAGCCAGAGCTCTTCCACTTGAAGGGACTATAAACACATTCTAGATTTAGCCCAAAATTTGTAGAGGATTGTCTTTAAGATTTCGCCTAATTCATAACCCAAATTTTTAGTTTATTGATGTCATAATAAGTATTTAATCTTCAATTAAAATGATTAAGGCACACACATAAACATGAAAGAATACACACAGTGCAACTGATTTTTCCTTTTATTTAGCTGTGGGCTACTGTTGCCCTTCTAGTATAGATGAGTCAGTCTCCAACACTGACTTTATGTATTTATTTTTTTTTTCCCCTCCAGTGGCTGTATCAAGAAACCAAGGTTTTTATTATCAGGATCCCTCTTTTCTTGCACTAAAACCAGAATTTGATTACCATTGGAAATTTTGAATTGGCAAAACCAAGAGCACACAAGTTCCCTAAAGGGTACATACACTCAGGACTATTAAGAATTTTACTTTTGTTTTTCTCATTTAAGAGTCTTTTAGCTATTGGTGGAAGCACCTTCCATGAGTTCCAAATATGACTACGTATTTTCTCTTAATTTAAGACTAAAACCTACCTACTGTTAAAATTATGAAAATTGTAAATTTATCTGAATTGTAACAATAGGACAACACAGTTTTCTAAAACTGATTCAATGTTAAGTAGTATTTATTTACTACAATATGTAAGTGGCTACTTTTTGTGTTACAATATATATGGTACCAATAAGAACGAAAAAACAAGATGACGACTGAATTTAGATTTTTGGAACAAACTGTTACTAGCTATATCAATAGCGCACAAGTACTGCTAAGAGAAGGAGCAAACGACTTACCAGAGCCCAACTGATGCATCAGTTGCATATGCACAAATGCATTTATGTTATGATTAGAAAGGAAGAAGCAAGAGCAAAATCCAAGGTTTCCTAGTCTATAAACTGGCTGAAAAGAGGAGAATGGGAGGAAACATGACATTGCTCTTCCTTCCTGACAATACATCACTCAGCACCAAAACATCACAAACTCTGCCAAATGCTATGAATTATTTTCCCAAATGGGGAAACAAGAGGAGGCAAGGACAACTTTGACTCCATGTTAAATACATATTGACTGTGATTCAATTACAACTTTTAGCAATTATAGCCATTTACAGCCTTCAGCTTCAAAAATGGAATTCATGTCCTGTGTGGCATGCTAGGTGCTGCCTCCTACACGAGAAAGTCTAAATCCACCCATGAATTTTCTTACTTGTATATTGTTACATTGTACAGTCAGAATTAAAAAATTTGCTGTCAAGGCAGATATTTACTGTTGTGTCTCTTTCTAGTTGGTAATACACACTTAAGACATTTATTGCTTAACAAAAGCAAATATAAAACCAGTAGCTCAAACACCGCAGAAAACGTACTAAATGTTCTGTCACGGTTCACAAGTGCATGAGCTGTACGTTACTGTATTCATATTACCAAAATTTATCTGAAAATAAAACAAAGTATGTGTATTCTTTTTACGTAAAACATTAACAGACACAACGTAATAACGTGCCCAAGAGCATTTTTTCCTAGCATGCATCATAAGATTTACACTTTTCTTTTTCATCTCTAACTTTTATGTCTTACTTATTCTCATTTTTCTTCTCTCACTAGGTCGAAATCAAGGATGAGAGGTGCAAGGTATGAATCTTTTGAACTTAAAAGCTGCAATAGTAAATTATCAGATCAAAGGTCCTCCTAGTCCAGTAACCCATCCTAACAGCAGAAAGAAGTGGATGGTTAGGCGATAGTAAAAACAAGAGGCACATACAATACTGTTCCAGCTGCCAACTATTTTTAGCTTAGAGGATTTCCTATGGAGACCTGAAGTTGCAGGAAGAATCAAGTAGTCTTCTCATATCCTTCGTCAGGTTAGTAGTGGTAAGACTGCTAGTACTATGAAAATTAACAGACGTGATCAGACTATTAATTGACAAACTAACCTCTGGAGTTACACCAGTCTCATGTCCCTCAGTCACCTGATTTCTACATGATATCATGTAGAAATGATATGATAGAATGACTTTTTATTTTTATTTTTTGCTGCTGTACCATTGTCTTCCAACCTAGGATATCACTTCATCAACACAGCAGCCAGTAATCTCTTATTCTAAAAACAAAATTGAAATTAATTTTTCTTATGGATGAGATCAATTCTACCTAACATTGAACAAAATACCATGCTGGTAAACAAAGACAATAGTGTGCCTATAATTCTACATTGTACAAAATAGGAAATTAGGTTAGGGAGTATGGCTGAAGTTTAATATTAAATTGATGTGCTAGAGGGACTGCATAAAGTATAGAATGTGTCTCCAATTACAGGGGTTCTTTTTAATAACCTTTTCTGATACTTATCTACTGAATGATAATATTGAATGTTTTCTGTTGTTCCTTTCACCACTGTACGACATTTGATATCAGCTCTGCAATTGGCCAGATTACTATAGGGACATTTTTGCTCAAAAAAAAAAAAAAAAAGACGACACCTGCTTTCAATTCTACTGACAATTTTATGATCATACTGATAAAACTAAGAATTTATTAAATTCATATTCTGAAGTTTTAGGGTCTTTGTAACAGAAAAAAGTTCAATGCTTTCAAAATAATTAGAAACTGATGATTTTAACATATTTACCATTTGAACATTCAAACAGTTGATTCTGCTGCGATACAAACCTCATAGTACTCTGTATAGAAGACCATTCTAAAAACTTTAACATTTTCTGTTACCCTTCCATGAACTACATTTTACACTCCTGCTGTTACTGAGCAATGCATTAAAGGCAGGTCACATGATTTCTCTCATGTCAACAAATGATGGCTCAATTAGGCAGATAAGAATCTACAGCCCTCAGCAGAAACTCTCTTCAGCCCATTCTCAGCAGTATAAAGAAGCACTTAGGGATAGCACTAGTTCTGGGGAATAAATGCTGCTATCCTTTATATACACTCATTGAAAATTTCCCTTTTTTTCTTCAAAGAAAATTGGATCTTTCATAAAACCACACATCTTATATTTTTTTCCTACGTTCAGCTACAGTTAGAATTCAATTGATGATTAAAATCAATAAAATTGAGGAATTTTAATTTTAGCACATTGCTGTTCTAAGTCTAAATTGTCTCTTGGAAATAAAATATCTTACTAAGTAAATGAATAAAAACCCTAAGTTTTGACTCCAGTCCTGAAAGGACAGGGAAATTGATATTTAAGGATGAAATTTGCTCCTACCTTACTTTGCTGTAATCAAGTGCCTTAAGAACTACGTATACAAAGAGTGCCAATGATAGTAAGTACAGCTATGAATGCCAATATTCTTCAGGGTGTGCGCAATGGATGACAATGTTATTTCTGCATCCCTCCAATTACTCACACCATCTTCCATGACCACTACCTATATGCCATCGCTTTGCTGGATTTCTTCATTTTAACCCTACTGTAAAGAAAAAACTATTAAAAATACTGTGGTATTTCACTTCAGGTCATGCACAGAAAGCAAGAGACAAAATTCAGTATGCCAGCAAGAGACAGGAAATTCAGTATACCCTTTCTTCCTCCCATTTCTTTTATTTGTCTCATTCTTTATGATTTTATGACTCTTTATAATGCTTAGCCTTTACTTTTCACAAAACACCTCAATGTTGTTCAGCACCAATTATACTCCATATGGTCTTAAAAAGACATGTTCAGAGGCATATGCTGAGGCATATTTCATGCTAAATACTGTTAACTGCTGTTCCCCACCATTTTCAAATTTGCAGGGAAGTATTGTTATATTGCATCTGGCAATACCATAGTTGGCAAAAAAAATTAAGAACAGTGGTATTGTGCAACACAGCTTCAGTAACTTTAGCATAAAAATAGGCAATGAGGCAGATCTTTTTATCCACAGATCTTCAAGGGCTAGGCATTATTAGTTACATACTATAGGCAGGATATCTTGTGCTTTGGGCTATGCAATATCTATGGACCACGAGGTTAGAGTATGCCGATATTCAGGGTGAATATTATGGATTAGTATTTATTAAATACTTTTGCCAGAACAACTACATTATTTAGAAACATCAAAAGAAATATTGCCCTTAACCAAAACAGCCCTGCCAACAAACACGTTGGTGCTAGCACGATTAGTCTGGGAAGATGAGAGCATTTCTGCTGGTACAGCAGCTGTTGTAAACTGTCTCCACATTAGGGTGCTTATGCCAGAGAGAAGTGTAAAGCCCCAGGAGGCTTTTCCACACCAGCTGCATCAGCAAAATCCTTCTTTTGTGGAAAAATCTAAGTGCCCTTAGCTTTTGTTTATGTCAAACCTTTGCAAGGATTAGTAGTAGTGTTTTATCTTCTTGTTCGTATTGCTAAAATGATGTTTCATCAGTCAAACCCTACCTGCTACCATGACCGTCTGCATATGCCTTAGAAAGGGACAATATTGACCTCTATTTGCCCGATTTAGAACTTTCTTCCAAAACACCATTCATTACTTATTTACAGATTTTAGTATTTCTGTAAGTATTCTATCCTTACTTAAAACATGAAAAAAAGAAAAGGAAAACAAACAAAAAAGGATCTTCTTTCTTTGGACCAACCCAGACAATGTGCCGCACTGTGACCCAGTGTACTGCTGACTGAGCAGTACAACTAGAAGGATTAAAGCCACACCACAAAAGCTGATTAGCCCTTGTTTTAGGGTATAGTTTTGTTCTTTGAAATACACACGCACACGCACACACACACGCACACACACACAACAACAAAAACACCAGATCTCAACTAAAGCAGATCCCCCCTGAGAAATGTGACAGGTGTTTCTCCTCTGCTGCACCAAGGCCAATCCAGATCTATCTTATGGCATGTAGCTTCTTTCAGATGAACTTCCAGAGCTTGCTTCTGGAATCAGTCAATTTCTTTTTCAAGTGAACCTGAAAACAAACAAGGCTGGCTGGACTCAGCCCTTCTGCCTCTTAAGGTGCTAAAGGATCTACCACGAGGTTGTAGAAAACCCCACCTGGAAGTCATACTATTAACCTGTGCTTAATATGTAATCACTGAAAATCTGTGCAGAAGCATTTTTGGAAAACACGTTTCTTACTCTAGTATGCAGTCGCCACGTACAACAGGGCACACTAAGACTTACTTGACACAGATATTTAGCCTATAGCTATAGAAATTTTTACTTTTTAAAATGATAATTGTTACTTGTAGAATCAAAAAGTAGATTTCAGGTTTCTATCCTGCTAGTGGCCCCTACTATCCTCAAAACACCTTTAGTCCACAGTGTAGATCAATGCCATTCAGTACAGTTCAGTTTTTAAGCTAAAAGGAAGCATATATGAATCACCTTATACTACGTATACATATTTTAAAGTCTCTATAATTTAAGTGCAAAAGTTGCTGCTTTTGAAATAACAAGCACAAATGTGATCATTTCAGAGCGATCATTTCAAAGTAAAGGAAAAGTATCACAGCTTAAAGCCTCACTGTACATGACAATGGACAGCTGAAAAAATTGCACATTACAGAAAAAATCCTCTGGAGATATATCACCTGCACTTCCATCCATTTCCAGGTGTTTTTTTTTTGTTTGTTTTTATAAAATAGAAGGAAAACAATCATTAATCATACCTTTCTGCAGGAAAAAATTAGTTTTGTATTTAAACAACATCATTAACCCTATTACACATGCAAATACTAAATGAAACTATAATTTCAGGTTCAGACCAAGTAGTGGGCTACCTTAAATAGCTTAACTCAGCTCTCAGGTTGCACACATGCACATACAGTTTTCGCTGCTAAAAAATTAACGCTCTCCATGTAAAACAGAGCACAACTGCTGTAGTATATACAGACATGCTGTTCTTCACATGGCAGCTCATGACGTAGACACAAAGAATGCACACCCCAGGGTTATGGACCCTACGATGTCTCCGTGTGCTAATGAAATCAACTCCTTTGGAAGAAAGGTGGAACCACAAATTTCAATCAACGATACACAGAGTTGTAATGACCAACTTATTAATCTTGGAGGTCAGCATCCAAAATAAGCAACACTTACACAGTTTAGTCTGTAAAAGAGTCTTAAATGAATAATTTTTCTTCAACCTTCCCAGAGAAGTACTGAAAACAAGAATAATTCAAGACAGAAACAATGCTGCTTCATTCAGAGCTTTTAAATCCTAGATTTGCTGGTGCTTTAGTATTGAGATTTTGCTCTAACAAAGTTGACATGGTAACAGACAAAATTCTTGTGCTCTCATAAAGATAGCATCTAATAAAGACTGGCATGCAAGAGGACCTGCGGTAAAAATCTCCCTTCAAATTGGCTCACCTCAGCCCTCTGAGCACGAAGGCTTCCCTTTTTAATTTACATTTAAATAGCATGTTAAGCCTGCCCAGACTTTACACACACCGCCAGGCTGGGCGTCCCTAAAGGCGGTCACAGGGGAGCAGGGGCCACCCGGCAGGTCCCTGCCCGCACAGCCGAGCTGGCACTGCTGCCCACCGCCCGCCTCGGCCTGTGCGGACACCGCCAACAGACTGGTTCAGTAGCTCAACAGATTTACAAATTCTGCTAATGAAATAAAAGCATGCCCTCCCCCCCCTTTATCTTTTCCCCCAAAAAGCAATATACTTTTAAAAGGCTAATGCAATCACAAGCATTATGTCAATGAAAATTACACGCTGGGTTTATCTCTGTAGGTATCTGTCAAATGCAAAGCACACACAACATCTTTGGAGTAATAATGATGTTTTATCATTTTAATTACAAACACTGAAAAAAATCCCTAAAGTGTACCAATTGGGGTGGTCTGAATTAACAGTAGCTTGATAGCCCACGGGTAGCAAAAATAGATTGAGCTACCAAATTTCATAGTAGTTATAGCAGCTGTCTTCTTGCCTCAGGGAACCTGGGTATTTAACAAAGCAGACAGCTTGGCATTGGCATCTGATTAGTAATGTGTGTATTGTTGGATGGAATACGTGCAGCTCTATTGTTTCACTGTTTGATTAGGAATTTGGAGAGCTGTGGCATTATTTAGCTTTTATAGTTCAGCTTCTGTATGTTCACTTACAGGTGCTGCAAAAGGATATTTTCTCACTTATCACTTGCTGCAAGTAGGGAATATTGTCTGGAAAATGATCAATGAAACATGACAGGATTTAAATGTCAGGGTCAGTCTCTTCCCCATTTTGGTGTCAAAATTTTGTTGAACCAACTGGGTAAGTATTTCTAGCTGGGGAGAAGAGTGAGTAAGGTGAAAGCCCTCACCACAACATATACATTATTTGGAATTTAAAATTATTTTAAAATACCATTTATTCCAGTTTAACTTTAGTAGGGAAAATTTCACAAAAGAAGTCTCATAGGAAAAATCCAACTGTTAGGGTTTGGGGAGAGAGGAATTGATTTTTGTTTTCCTAATCTCCCAGTAGCCTGATGGTTTGGATAACCACCAGGAGCAAGAGAAGCTCCGGTTCAAGAAAAATCTGATTAATGGGAGAAATCTTAGTTAACATGCTTTATCTAAAAAGACTTGATCTCAGGGAATAACCTCAGCACAAACAACAATATTACTCCAAGGTTTGTGTTTGAACTTCGTACAGCCCAAAAGACCCCCCACGTGGCTCTTCTCTCTTTCGTTCTTTAAGTATACATCACAAATTATTGGGGCTTGTTGGCAGAGTTCAAATCACTGAACTCATTGCAAATAGTCTACTTCAGCTAGAAGTACATTCTTTTACTCTATCAAATCCATCTGAGGTAATAAGACTTGATGTTTTATTCAACAGAGCTGAGGAAAATTGTTGCACAATAGGTTAATTCAAAATGGCAGCATAGAAAATGCATCTGTCAGTGGGGATCAAATTACAGGGCAAGCTCCTCTCAATGCTTAGAAAAACAAGTCTGCAGTTCTACAGATTATGTGCATGTGTGTGTTTAAAGGGGTGGGAAAGGAGCTAAATATCTGAGCTAACCTCCAATTAAAGTCAATCATAAAAACAGCCAATTTAATGAGTACGGATTTCTTTGGGTAATTATAACACCAACCACTTTTTTTCTCCCTCTCTTTTAAATCTGTAATTCTGCCTTCTTGTTATTGCTTGCTTTGTCATTAATCGCCTCAGGAACTTGATTTCCTAGCAACAGACTCTGCCACCAAACATTTGGCTCCTGTTCAACATTTTCTTTGTGAAAAATGGCACTGCTATTGCCGCCTGGCTGTTGCAGCTAGACTGGCTGTGTAAGTGCTCTAATAATGCATTCTTCTAAAAAAAAAAAAAAATCACATGATAAAAGGAGCAGTGACTGAGTGCCACTAATCACTGTGCTGAAGAAGTTTATCTGCAATTTAAAGGCTACTGAGGTAGGAGGAGAATGACAGGAGATGAAACATATAAATAAATAAATTCTTCACATAAAGAAATGTAATTAGTAACAGAGGTGAACATTTAGAAATAAATATTTTTTACTATGTTAGACAGATTCTCATTAATTTTCTATTATGGAGAAAGGAGGTACAATCTGTCTTAAAAGTTGATGATGCGTTTTTCTCCATGAAGATGTGTTCATCTTCAAACAATGACATTTAGAGGATCAAAGTTTCCAAAAAAATTAGAAACAAGTTTCTAATTCAGTTTTCCATACAAACTACTTGAGAAAACACTACCAAAAATGTTTATGCATGAGTAGTCATACCTGAAATGGTAGCATAAAGCACACCGAACACTAAATACAACACAGAATGACATAATGCATACCAGTGACAGTTTAAACAAAGCTCTTTTTTGCATTTTGACCAATGAATAAAACCTGGGAATTTCCCTCTTTATGACAGAGAAAGCATTTTCCCCATATTTGTTTTGGACAGCAGTAAATGGCAGATTTGCTTACTGGTTAGATAGTCTATCAATTTCTCTCTCAAAATTTGTCGCACTTTATCTGTATCTCCCAGAAAACACAATTCCTCAACATGGAGGTTTTCAGGAAGGCAATGTTATCTGAGGCTAGCAAATAATGCCCCAGCTAACTGTTGCTAGCTGCAGCTTCTTCTTCTTCATGGTCAAGTAAGACGTTCAGAATTGTATTTTCCTGGCCATAAAACCTATTCATTGTTGTGAGAAATAGTTTTGCATGTCAAATGGCATACCTACTGATGCCAGAGCTCTATGGCAGAAGTTATCAATGGGAAAAAAAGTTATTGTGGAGTTATTTAAACAAATGATTTTTTAGGGGATATTTTGATTCCTGCCAGCATCTGTCTCCCCGTTTCCCATGATGCACACACAGACCCAGCTCATCTCAAAGGAAAAAAAAAAAAAAAAACTATCACCATCCGTTGTAAATTATCATACTCATCATAGCACTAAATTACAATAAAAATGCCTTCATTGAACATGCCTCTGAAAGGAGACAGCACAAAAGAAATTTCATTTATACTTACATAGTTAATATAATCAGTATTTTTTCTCAAGTAGAATAGCCAAAACCCATGTAAAATACTGTAAAATGTTATTTAAGCTTTGCTACACATTGCTGACATCAAGCTTATGTTTTGACAGACTCGTGTTGAAACCAGATAATTCCGCCATCAAGCCCACTACACCACCACAGTATCTCTCTGCTTAGACAAGCACATAGGCATTAAAAGAAAATAAATATAAAAATACCACAGTATTTGTTGAAACATACCAGGGTGCTTGGAGCTTTAAAAACTTCTCCTCCAGCAGTGTTACACTGGGTTCATTACCACATGCTGCAATACATAACATTTCCTACTTGAAACACAGCCTAAGACCAGAATATATGGTCTTGATCAGAACTGTCATTAACATCAAATTAAACTACACTTGCCATTAACTCTGTGAACACAAAAGAGATGCTGAAGGTGGTGAATGTAATTTAACTGCAGGCAAACAAATCTAAGTGGTATTAGTAAGTTTTATACTCAATGCAGTGCAATTGAAGGACATAACCATCGGGAAAGTTCTATTATTTGCTACATGAAAGTAGGAATGGTTTAAACTTTTAGAGATTGTGAAATAACAACAGCCCACACAAAGATGACTGAGTGAAAGCATTGTCTTCTCTGAGCAAAATGTTGTATGGCAATACGGAAAGCGAGCAACCCAAACTTCACCTGCAGAGAAGCAAGTCTTAGAGCTACAAAAAAGCTTCATTGCTCCTCTAGTCTCTAGCTACAAATGGTAGCACAGAAACTGAAGCTTGCAGGCATTGTAAATGCTAAAAGCAAAGCAGAGGGATCGCAATGCATAAAATAAGGTGCAAAAATGGTCCTAAGTCTCTTTCATGACCGTAGATGAGTATGAGCATCAACGCCCTACCTCTATCAAATGGCTAGACAAAAAGTATATGTAGATACTACTGAGAAAAGCTTTGAGACACATAACATAAATATACATGAACACCAGTTTTTTAGCATACAAACTATACCCACAAAACAAAAATTCAAAGATGGCCCCTAACCAACAATCTACTATTTTACTTCGTACAAAAAAGATGCAAGTATTTTACTAAAGGATGATCTGGTTGATTTCCTGTGAAGATCTGATTGGTTTTGGAGAGCTACATAAACTGGCCCATTCCAAGCTAACACTCAAGTTACTACATAGATGGGAAACCTTAACAGCAGTCAATACTGCCACTTCATCTGTTTAGTAAAGGAAATTATTTGAGAAGAGAGACGAGAGAGAGATAAGAGACAAGCAAGAAAGAAGCAAAGAAGGAAATTCCAAGAACACATTTATTACTTCATCACCAAAAATAATATTAGCAGCAAGTGGCAGTGTTTCACCCACCTAATGCTTCCAACTGCAAGTATTAATTGAATGCAGATTTGAGTAAAGCTAAGTAACTGGGAGAAATAAGGATGACTAATTGGAAAATGAGAAAAAATACCTGGGAAGCACCACACTTAGGGCAATCAAATACAGATGGAAAGTTAAAATTAATTTGTCTGTATAAGAAAGCAGTATCAGTTGTTACTGTGTAGAAGTTTCACAAGGTTAGCTGCAGCTTCTAACAATGGAAAGCATTTTCTCCTTTTCCATTTCCTTCCCGTTATGAAAGGACAAGTGCCAAATTCCTTACTCATATCTAGCAACACAGAGGTGCTAATTGGAGTCAAATGACAACTAAAATTCTCCTCAGTTTTTCCGCTCTCCTAAGTAACGCTTATCAAAAGATTTATTTTTTAATAAACAAAATTTACAATAAAAATATCTTTGCATTTCAAGCCTTTGTAACATATGTATGACTATATACAGAAAGTTTTATTCAAAATGGTAAAATGTTTGTCTCTAAGGTCTGAGAAACTGAGTACCAGCAACTCCCACAGACTTCATTTGATAGTGAAGACATTATCATAACAAAAAAATCAATGTTAAAAGTTGTAGAGATGCCTACATAAATACAGTAGTGCTACCATCAGCTTATTCAATACCTCTGAAAATAAGACAAGCAAGGTGCCCAAATATGGAGTTGTATCACCCACGTTTGTAAGATGCAACTATAACACATAAGAATTCTAAAATACAAATCCTGACAGAAAACACAGATTCACAGAAAGGAAGAAATAAAGAATGAAAAAAATCACACACACACACACAAAACACAACTTCAGATTATTTTCATGTCAGGTTGTGTCCCATTCACAATTTCAGAAACAGAATGATGATGCTTAGTGTCACCATAACCCTCCACTTATTCTGAAATAAAGGAAGTGTCTGAGGAAGAGAAGTTTTCTAGCCCCAGTAGGAACCAAATAAAATCCCGAGCAGTGAATTCTAATCAGACACCAGCACTACAGCTACTTGATCCACAACAAAATGAGTATGACAGACCAGAAGATACAATGTCAATGGCAGAAATTACTGCAAGTATATGAATTATATCTGGAGAAGGGGAAAAAATTCACATGGACTTTGACAGTACATGTAATCTATCACAAATGATGCAACAGAGTAATTTTGAAGGATTAAAATACACCTTTAAAGTTTACTGTCTTTGAGAAAGCTGGGGCAGCCTCCCTGCATTTTGCTTCTATCTGTGATTTACAGGGTTCTATTCTTTGCTAGTCTTTCTCCAATTTGTCTGCCGGATCTGATTACCAGATGGCTAAAATAAATGTATTGTGTTCATTCATGGCAACAGAAGTTGTCTTTAAGGGTTCTGTCATGGGTTCGCTATCTTTTCTTTTGTACCTACTCCTCCCTCTGCGAATTGATTAGATTTCAGAGCTAAATTTCATCTGAGGGCCATTCTGCTGAATACTGCATCGAAAGGCATATCATCTATTCTAGCGAGCACATACAGATGACCACAGGATATTGCAGACCTGTCCTAAAGCAACAACTGGCCCACTCTGCCAAGAAAATAGATTGTGTGATAATCTCAGAACACGGAGTTCCAGAAAAAGTTCTGTCACTAATATATATTCTAATGACATCCAGTAAATAGGTGACAGTTGGATAGAAAAAAAGAAATAAAAAACAACATATGCACAGTGCAAAGACGAAACAGGGAACAAGACTGAAGTGAAGACAGACATCAGTGGGCAAATTAATGGTTGAAAGAGCTGTCCTATGCCACAGGAGTGGTAATTGCTCTGTGGTTTTGTTTAATCCCATAGACCACTAAAAACCTGCGAGTAAACTAGAAAAATGAAAACAAACTAAAAAAGGCATGAATGGAGAGTAGCACGAGGGATTGCGTACACCGTCTCCTTTCTTTAAATAAAGGTACACAGAGAATCTGTAATCTGAAGTGGTAACACTGTCCTAGAAATCTCTTGAATGAACTCAACCTTGAGTGCAATTGCTACAGGTGTGAACCAGGTTCTGTATCCAACAGATCTCCTCTTGCAAGCAGATGTTTCCTTAATCTGAAGTCTATTTTGCAAATACCTAATATATTAGCACTCCAGTGTTATTTACTAATCATTAACATATGCACATCTTAGGCTTTATTTTCAAGTTAGGACAACAATTTTATGTCTCTTAGTCAAAGGTAGGATGTCACAGAACTGGCATCTGAATAAAAACTTTTAATACATATGAAAATCAGTATAGTGAAATACCTAGTCAAAATTAAAGTGATCAAATTACTCTTCTATGTAGAGTCAGCTTTGGAACTAAAATAAGATGAAGGCTATATAAAAAAAATATATATATTTTTTTAAACTTCATTTGTTTCCACTTTTCCTAAAAGCATCTCCACTAAGTTTGATTTTTTTTAAATTATATATTGGAAACTTTAGTGGTATTTACATATAAACATGATAAAAAAAAGAAAAAAAAAAAACTCCGTGCAGCATACTAACATTTTTGTTAACATTTTTGATGTCATTCTTCGTTTAACAATACTCTTGGGCTTCCGATACTTTGTTAGCCAATAGCATTAATTCCTAAGCATGGCATTTGGAACACACCGTGGTATAATTATTGGGAAATGAACACAGAACATTTGAAAAACAGAAATTAAAAATGAGTAGACAAAACATCTATATATTTTTTGTTTTTGTTTTTAACTGCAGCGCAAACATATGGCAAAAGCAGCAGGATTTATTTTCTTAGTATACTGAGAAGGTTATAAGTATTTTTTGACAGTTTATAAAGGGGCAGTCTTGGCCATACACAAGAATCAATAACAACCATGTAGAGCCTACAGCAGTGCACACTAACAGGCTGTAGAAGACATTAACACTAGCTAAGAGAAATAACCGTATATTCAATGAACTTGTTCCTCCTGGATAATCAATTTTTTTACACTTCTTACCAGCTGTTCCAACATAGCTCAGGTAGCGGAATGGAAGCAGCTGTCATACAGAATCCATATATTACATGCATGTTACAAGGTTTTAATTTGTCATAGATGTTTTATGTTTGCTAATTTTGATCAATCATATCAACTTGAGAGCAAGATGAAAACAAATTCACCACTTCTATTTATGCAAGATGTTATCTACACAAATACAGTAATCTGGCTTGATTCATTCTAGATTGTTAAAAAAATACTAATTGTGAATCTACTAATGTCCCATACTCAAAACCCCTTTATTCCAGAAGTAAAATTTCATCATTAAAATCAGTTTGCCCCACCGCCCACATTCAAGGGATTTGTCACAATCATTGTTTCTGAAATATTGAGTTATAAAGGTGCCGTAGTAATTACTATGGAATAAATAGCAATTAAGATTGTTCACACAAATAAATTCAAACTGTTTGCAGTGAATAATTATGCTAATAGTGTTTTTCTACATAATTTGTGCATCCTTCACAACAATTTACTAGAAAATGTGAAATGTAAATTTGATGCACTACTACAAAAGCTCTGGAAATATGTTTAGTTGTTATGATTTTTCCCACTAATTTAAGAAAGCACACAACTAAAACATACTTCTACATTTGTAGATTTAAATTTGAAGAAATCACACTATGCTAAAATCAAAGCAGTCATTTTCTTTCATCATGTTCATAAGAAATCATCCTAAACCTATGCAATAGGCATGGTCATTGCTTAAATCTCTCATTGCTGTAACACAAAATTTCACAATTTGGAAGAAGCTGAACTTACTGCTATATAATAGACTTTGGCCTTTTCCACCAACTTCCAGTTCTTCTCCAAATCAAGATGCTTTTCCTTCTTATAGCAATTAGCAGCAGCAAGGTTAGCTACAAGAGACCTAAAAGAGATTAAAAATCAGGCATTAGATCCTCCTTAATGCTACTGCAAATTTCCGATGAGGAACAAAGTTTCTCAAAGATATTCAAAGATCCTCACAGGAGCATAAAAGAGATTGACAAAAAGCACAATAAAATGCATGTACTTTATTTGATCACTTCGTAATAGCCACTTTTAAATAATATATAAAATATAATTGTATTAAGTGATATATTTAAAATCCAGCTACTTGGTTTCCATAGTCTAACACTATTATACTGTTCATACTCCTTCATTTGTTTAGAATCAACCTTTTTCCATTTTGTGATCAACTCCCCCTGTAAGAGTGTAGCATGTGTAGGTTTTCACTAAAACTCTTCTACTACCCAATGCCTAGACTGGAGTAGCTGCTTTCCTTTATCTTCTAAAAACCCCCTCACCAGGACCAAAAAGTTTTTGGATATCTCTGTCTTGCTGTTATCATTTTTCCAAGGAATAGTTACAAACAAAAAACCACCCCCACCCACACCTTTGGCTTAGCTGTGCCCTACTGGAAAACTACTGAAAACTCATTTGTACTTCACTCTTTCATAACAAATTATAACACAAGACATGGGACACAACTTCCACTAGCAAGAATAAAAACACTTGTATTTACTTTGTTACATGTAAGATGCACTCTATTTTAAATCCTCCTCTGCAGACATTCAATTCAGCCTTATAAAATAGACACAAGTTATAGATGTGCAAGGAAAAACTAAGACTACAGCAACCAACTCTCCCTATGAGCTTCCTGAAGCATTCATCACTGGCAATCCCTGTAAATTGAATAGATGAGGTATCTCAAAAGTTAAACAAGAAGCTAGACTATTTTTTTTCTGAATATATTAAAATACGTAACACAGTTCTGTCATTTCATCCCAGGAATGTTCCTGGGGCTTCTCTCTTTAATTCTAAAGCCTAAAGCCAAAGAGAACTAATATGAACTTGGAAAACAGGAAAAAAAAAAATAGATTAAGCCTCTGCAGCAGTACAGGTAACAAGGCAAGAAGTTTCATTCTTGATGAATGTCAATGACAAGAAATCCATAGGAGAGAATCAAGTAAATCCAAGGAATATGTGCTTAACTGTGGTAATTTTTTGAAAACCAAATTAATAAAGCAAATTAAACCTTACAGTTTTGTCAAGCCCTAAATATCCAGTAAGGCTCTAGCTGGAAAAATTCTGCTTACACATGTTAAGTGAAAAGCAGTTATGTCCCAGAAACCTAAGCCAAGACCCTTTATAATGTTTGCTTTCACTTACCACACGCCCCTGAAACTGTAAACCTAGCTCTCAGTGGCTACGTCCAACTGTAGAGATGCTCTGCATGTGATGTATAATTAAAGATCGCTTCACTGAAGATGAAGCACCAAGCTTTTCCAAATTAAAACTTTAAGTCTTACAGCAATAAGTTCAACACGTGGAACGCAGAGAAGGTAGATGTTTTTCAATGGAATATGGTAAATGGAGACAGCCGGAGTGCTTCAAGTCTAATGGCTCAATGGAGACTCTGTGCATGTGGGTATTTATGAGCAGAACATATGAACCAAAGTCATACATTGCAACGGAATGTAGGTTCTACTTTAGAGTTTAATAATGTGTTAAAACTTTCTTGAAAAGCTCTGAAAAGAACAAGTCACATCATGAATTAGCCCAGAACCCTTTTCTGCAAAAAGCTCAACAGACTTAGCAGAAACAAGAAATATTCACATCAGGGCATCTGGAACATAAATACACACAGCCACTTACTGGGAAAACCACGAGTGCCATTTACTAGCTCACAGATCTCCAAAAGAGACAAGAAAGCTGAATTACCTGAAGAAAGAAGTTAGCACATGCCTCCGTTGGGATAAGAGATTAACCAGTAAATAGAGATATCAACTGCAGCAGGTTGAGGACATTCTTAACAAACCAAGAAAATGCTGAAAACCAAAGTAGTGATCAGAGGGAAACGAAAGGCTGAGAATAAACTTGCTCTCACTAAAAGAAGGGGGGTTGCACAATAAAGGCAATTATCAGCCTCTTTTTTCTATCTTCTAAGGAGGGAAATAAGTCTCTCATAATCCCTGCACACTTTCAAGCATGTTCTAAGACAGTGATTAAGATGAAGTACCACCAGAGATGAAGTCTCTGGTATTTGAGCAAAGATTTGATATTGAGAGAAAAGTGTTTTATGTTAGGAAACCAAAAACACTGCTTAGTAAGTTAAAGAAGTATTTGCAGACATTTTTATGAATAAATTTACCTAAACCTTTACATTCCATTGAGATGCATGGCAAAAGATGTACATATTTTTCCTCAGTTTAATGATGTATGTCTATTGACAATACTGACTTCATTTTCATATCACGTCATCTAGGAAGTGGTGATTGCTATAAGGATGCACGCACAGACACTATGTGACTAAACACAGAATCACACAGCACAAACATCTTTACTGCTCATCTTCTCTTTGAAAAACTGAATACAGATCCAAAGATGAAGGGGAAAGCCTGTAGACAAAATTAATGACAAAAATCCATATGAAGATGAACGAACTTCCTTTCTCCATCGAGTATGAACGTTCTCTCCTGAGAGTAAGACATTATATATGACATTAAATTGCAACGGACAGATTGATATGCTGGAGGACAGGGCTGTCTGCCACTCAGTTGATCTCTAACAGCCTGGAGAAGTGGGCTGGCAGAAAACTTAAAGGCAAATGCAAAATCATGCAACTGGGACGGAATAACTCCATGCAACAGCATAGGCCGAGTTTTGACAGGATACAATAACCTTTGCAGAAAAAGGACCCGAGGTGCTGGTGGAGACTTGGGACAAGACTCAGCAGTGCACCCTCAGAGAAAAGATTAATCATATCCTGGCCTATATGAGCAAGCACATAGCCAGCAGGGCAGAGGAAGTTACATATTCCAAACAGGGGAAAGCCTCTGTTCTGCACTCCCGGCCACATCTGGAGTACCAGGTGCAGTTTTGCACTTTCCATTACAAGAAAGACGCTGAGATAATGGAGTGAGTCCAGCAGTGAGCCATCACGATTGTTAGGGCGCTGGACACTTAACATATGAAGAAAGGCTTGGTTGAGTCTTAAGAAGAGTCTTAAGAAGTACCTAATGGCGGACCTTACTCTAGGTTTCTACAAAATATATGGTAAATTCTCCCTCCTGTGGCTCTTAATTCAGTTAGTGTTGCTGCCTGTTGCGTTTTCTAATTTTACCCAAAATATTCACCTTCAACACAGGAAGTCTGGTGTGGGTTTTAATTATGGAACTATCTCACCTTAACAAATTCTACTAACACCTGCTATTGCTTCTGAAGTGAAAGAACCATTCCTTATGACCAATAGCACTGAAAGCCACAGAGGGAAAGCAAAAAGGACAATGACAGGTATTTTGCTCTTATCCACAGCCAAAAAGAAAATGTTCCTCAGGGTAATGGATACCATTTCCATTATTGTTTCAATATCTAGGATCAGAAAACGCAGATGTTGGCAAAAATCAGGGAGGGTTGGTTTGTGCTAGCAACATCTCAAGATTAAGGCAGACCTGACTGTCTGGTTTTGGAATTTCTAAAAATCATCAGGAGGTAATCAGCAAAGAAGAAATATGTAAGTTCAAGTATCGTGGATAGAGGGATAAAGAAGAAAGCAAAAGACATGCTCAAGATAAATGCCTATCATTTTCATTGTCTCTGTTTTTAGTGATTTTATTACAGTACTCACAATGGATGACTCCCCATAAACACTTTTTTCCTTATTGAATGCTCTGAAACCATAAAAAATACCACAAAAAAAACATTGTTCATAGTCTACTAGTGTAAGTAAGGTTGAATGTACCAGAGTTATGAAGCAATTTTTATTTGCAGAGGCCGTATTAAAAAAGTAGCAAATGAAAACACAAAAGACGAAACTAAGAAGCAACAGTTAAGATGCAGACAAAGAATTACAGTCACTAGATATTCTCAACAAAAACATGTTTTTCTTCCTCTTGTATAAAAGCAAAGTAACCCTTTTAATCAGGCTATATACTAACATCTATCCTTTCTAAACACATTATCTTCTGAAGTACATTCCTTACTTGCCAATCAAGTATATTCCTTACATGCCAATCCATTTTCATATAGGCTGCATAAACATACTTGTTAAACTAACTTACCTCCCATATATTTTCTGTCTTCAAAGCAACTGGAAGCTTTAAAAGTTCAGAAAAAAAGAAGTGGTTGTATATTATCTCACACTTTTCCGCTATAATACAACTGCTATTCTTTAAAGGTACATTAACACCACTCGACCCCAAACTATGTGCCATGCAGCCCTGTGTTGTCTCAAACCAGTGCTAATACTTTATCATTCAAATCCAAATATTCCCAACAAATTATGTTCCACACATTTGTATCTTAGGAAAATATGAAAGGCCCCATACCTGTTATCACTAGTGATGCAGGCAGCACAGGTTCCGGTTGGTTCTTCACTCTGCTCGTAGTAATGGGCGTCCACATGAGCTTCCTCAGCCTTCTTCTTTAATATCTCTCCAAATTTATCTTTGCCAATGCACCCAAAGAAAGTTGCAGCTTTGTAAGGGCTCTGAATCATCCACTGCAGATTGACAGGAAAAAAACAAAACCCATCAACAAACAGTTAACAGGCTTGATATATTATTTGCCATTTTTTCCTCTCCACTCACCATGTGCAATTCTGTGCCCGCAGAGCACTGCGGCACACACTGATCCTACAGAACACTTCTGTGCCAGAAGAAAGAAACATCAGGTACATTGAGAGAGGGAAGGTCAGCAACAAATAAAGAATTTACTCTTAATGATCCTGCTGAGTGTTTAATAGCTAGTGTAAAGCTTACTTAAACAGATGTAGTTCACTATAAAATAAATTTGAAATACCTTGTAAAAACATAGTAAAAAAAGTGCTTTTGTTCAAAGGATATGCCCCACATTATGTTTAATCAAACAACATAGTATCTTTAAAGGAATTTTGTAGAACAGCAAAAATAAAAAAGAGAGATAGCACATAAGGAAAACAATGTTTAAGAAAACTAAAAATAAACATTTAGCAACAATATATATACAAAAATGAAATGTTACCAAAATTAACCATTTCTGTCTACCATTTAACTATACACAAAAAAAGGAAATGTTCCCCACTCTCATTGTTAAACCACACATGAAAATACCTATCCCCAACTTTATTAAGAGCAGTTCTGTCACTTGAATTGTAAAAGAGCACAGCAGTATAGTATTGCTAAGGTGTTACTTTATGAAGCTTCTTTTTTATTAACAGAAAATATACATCTTTCAACTGTAACTACATTTGGTACTAAGTTAAAAGATAAAATTTAGCAGTAAAGTAAAAATCAAGAGTGAACTGAAACATAAATGTGAAGAAACAATCACAGGCCCTACCCTGCTGGTGATGAGTCAACCAACTGAAGTCATTATAATTCACTCTAATTACAGTCAGAAAGCTTATCCACTCAATCTATAGTATGAATTAAAGGCTACATCAATTTACTGCTATACTGAAACCCTACTTATAATTGTTTCCTAATCAAGATTTAAATAAGTGATAATGTCTCCATTACAAATCAGCATTAGTGGTAGCTGTGGGTTGTAGAAAGGTCAAGCAAGTGAGTTGCAAATACATGCTTAGTCACATCTTTATTACTTCCAGCTCCAGAGGGAAAAAAAGAAATTCTATAGTCATGCTAAAGTCTTTTTTAATAACGCAAAGGGACAAGTGGTCAAGGACCTCCTCCCCACACCAATTTAACATATATCAAATTTAAGATTAGAAAAAGTGTTGTCAGATAGTGGCAGCGTTCAATCTCTCATTCATGAAATGCACTCTAGATATGCTCTGCTTGTCTGTTCTGTATCACTCTAAATGAATAGATGTTAAATAACCCCCTAACAAGAGAATTATCTACAATATCCTCGTATTTTACATAGATTATACACATTTGCAGTGTTCATTTAGTATGTCTTAGAAGGTATAGTATTTTGTATTTGGAGGTATAGTTAAGTAGAACAGATTATTTAACAAGACTAAAGATATTGTGTCCTACTGTAAGGAAATATGGAACCAATTTCTACATTGGTAAGAAGCACTTGAAGCCTTGTGTCCCATGTTGAAAAGCATGCCTTACTCTCACAACAAGAATTAACAAAGATGACTAAGAGCAGCATTTATCAAAGCATCAGCTTTCCACAAACCCCAACAACTCTTTAAAAAAATAAAGATTTCAAACTACACCTTAGGCTTACAACATTTTAGGAAATGACATAACTTTTCCATCCTTGATATATCAAGTCTGACAACATTTGGAGCAGTAGTAAGTAATATTTCATACACATCTCTGTGAAAAAAAGAAATCCTGTTAAAATATCACAGTTTGGGCTATTGGCAGCAGCTCAATTTGAATTCAGATGTGATACATGCCATATATAATTGTCACAATCCTCACTTTAAATGCAAGTAAAGTTATTCTTGAGAATCAGAAGTCATGATCTGGGGTTTCTTGAGATGAACCTCTGCATATTGTGCAGACCAATTCTTCCATAAGCAGTGGTTCTGTTCATCCTCATGATTATTTGACACATAGGGATTACTTGGTGGGCTATACAGCGATTACCACTGTATAGATTTTCTTTTCATTTGAACATCTGAGCTAAGTTAAGTAACACTGAGGAAGATGGAAAAGCAGTTCAGCAGTGTTTCTGGAAAGATTCTCTTTTCACAGATCTCCAGCTACAAACACTCCCAGCTTCTTGGAATGATCTCCACATATTCCCACAATAACAGTAGTTAGGTCTTGCTAGTTGCATAAGAGCTCCAAACCGTTCTTCCTTTACCTCAGTTAAAAGTCTACACAGTAGTAAATGCAAAACAGGGACATTCATTACATTAAGCACTTGATGAAATTGAACTTAAGGAATATATCTGTGGCATACCATTGAAGTTGCACCCAGTGGTATAAGCCACAGAAAGCACTTTGCTGGGACTGGAATCTAATTTTGAATAACCTGATATGGAAAAAACAGGCTTCTATGGACTACTTCACACACCATTATTATTATTATTAACATTTTGGCTAAATCACTCTAAATGGGAACGGGGGCTCAGTCATCAGAAGACTATTACCACCATGAAACGATCGTGCAGCATTACATCCAATATCAAATTAAGGCCAATAACAAACTGCACACTAATGCCAGGTATATGGTTATATAAACTGCAAATTCAATTTATAGATTTATGTGGAATAGAAGATTTAATTGAATGAAAAGACTCTAGACAGAAATGGAAAATGACCCAGCTCAGCAGGCACTAGCATAATGAGTTAATTATCTAGGGTTTGGCTAGGGAGTGAGGCAGCTATTAACTTACTATATTGACAGTCTGGTCAGGAGAGGTTGGCACTTGGCCACACCAAGAATCTTCACCATTACACCCGGGAATTTGAGGCTGTTAATGGCCCAAAGACAGAAGTGTCAAAAGTAGGAACTCATCATGAAGGACCACGACAGCCTCAGGAAGGGAATACTGCAAAGGAAACTCAATCTGGAGTGGTTTATGAAATCTAGTGTGTTTCTCCATCCTAAAGTTTTCTGCCATCAGTGCAGCATGGACATCAGGTACGCACAAGGACAGGCCCTGACCTTGTCAGTTAGGATAAGCATCTGTGACAGAGCTAGGGGCAGGGGAAATGTAACACTTTTCAGATGTTCTCTTGAGTTAAACAGATTGCATTTTCTTTATATTTCTGTTGTACGCACTCTGGTAAACTAAAAGCAAATACTAACTTTTTTTAAACACCTTTTTTCTTGCCTTTAACATAGCTCTGCCTTAAAATTAGGCTGATTTCATTACCTCAAATTACCCTATGCCTACAGGCAACTTATTCCTTATGATCAATTACTGAAGCCAGCACTTCCAAGAGAGGCCAGCATCCTGGCCACTCAAAGACATACTACAGAATGACAGAATGCTTCTCTCCTTATTTTCATGACACCGACTTGGGTTCACAGAAGCAGGAGTATCTATCTGTTCAAGTGTTTTTTGGTGATCAGAGTTAACAGGGTGAACTCCTTGGCATGCTTAAGATGTCAGAGAAGTCTAAGAACCTTTGTGTTCCAAGGAGTGGGTAGCAATTGCAGAGAACAGTATTGTCTTTTCTTGCAAGATGTTGAGATGCCAAGAAAACTTGGTAACAAGCAAAACTTCTGAAGAATGAACTGTGACTTTGTCAAACTGCTTGGAGTTAACTATGTCCCACTCACATCCTCAGACTCAAAGATGTGGTACACCTATCTCCCAGTTTTGATTGATAAGAAAACATCTTTGGAAACAACCTTTCCTCTGAGTTACAGAAGCACTTCTAGAAGCACTTCTTCCAACACTAGAAGGGACTTGACTTTGATTGGGTTCTCAGTGATGTTCTTTGAGAACGATATTCAAGATGAGCTCACAGAGTGAGCTGAATGATGTCTTACACCCAGAGAATCAAAAAATGCACATTAATGTTATGTGAAAAACATCAGTGGTCTTAAAGAATTCAAAAAAAGAAATCAGGCGGAGGAGGGCTGAGTTCTTTGATTAGTATTTCCCAAGTATCCTATTTAGCTTGAGAACACCATGCTTCTGACAAAGCGGTAGAGTCCAGTATCCCATATCACAAAAGGATCTGCGTTCAAAACTTTTCTCTACTGTTGCTTCTAAGTTCCCTGTAAAGGGGGGACCAAGGCAAGAGCAGCAAAAATAAATACTTGACCTAATTTACCTCACTATCTCCATTTGCAAAGAATCTTTTCCTGCAAAAGGCGAGTTTGCTAATCCTAGGTCTCGATACACAATCTCTTATGACTTAAAAAGAAACATCATACTGAAGAAGCTTAAGACAGTTTTATAGCCATCTGACTAAAACAAAGATCCTTCAAAAATGATTTTGTTTTATTTACTAGGACTTCATGCTTTGCTGTAGATGCCACTGATAACCGGATGACATTGATAATAGTAACAAGGAGGCTGACAAAGACATTCACTATCAGTCCCACATTGTTCTCCATCTGAACTCCTTAGCTCCTGAACTCTTTTTCAAAGCTTTGGCCAGTAGTGCATTTCCACATCTGTCAGTCGTCTTAAACTAACAGTACCAAAGCATACAAAGCTTTGCTTAGACTGACATACCTTCTGTACATAGGAGCTTTCAGCTGTAGACTTGAAACCGAAACACCCAGGAACTGACAACACAACAAGAAGCATTATGCCCCTTCACAGTGAAGGATCTTCAAAACTCATTAACACTACTGAATACAGACATCTGAAGTGCATCTGAAGTGCGTTATTTGAAGCTGGACTCCTCTCTGCATGATCTGTCAAATCTGATCTTATTTTAAATTGCAGCTCACAAGGAGAGGACTCCAAAGACCTAAAATTAGCTAAGACTTAACATGCTTGTTAAAATATAAACTAAACAATGCTAGCAACAACTTGCATTCTTTCTAGTAAATCAGAACAGAAATGGCTTGTTTTCATACAGCAACACCTGGACTATCTATTTTCTTTAGAGTTTAGAATGAGTCCATACACTCTTCAGAAGGTTTCACCAGTCTGTTGTACACCTAGAACATTTCCCATCACCACTTATATGCACAGTCCATTAAAAAGCTTTTAGGGAAATTTTAATATTGAAAATAAATAAATTACACTTCATCTTAGAAAACCAGATAGAGCAAGCAAAAGTAGGATCAAAACCTAAATCATTACATCTTAAAAGGAAAAACCTGCCAGTATGCAAAACAATCCTAAAAAAAGACATCAATGTCACTGTTCCAAGCGAGTGAGCTCATATTTCTTGTCGGTGATGTTATACATCTCATGCACAACTGGAATGCAATATTCAGTTACCATTACACACACTATATCATTTCAAATCCCTGCTGTGGTGGGCTAGCCCCAGCCGGCAGCTATGCCCCCACCCAGTCGCTTGCTCATTGCTCCCCAGGGGGAAGAGGGAAGGAACTGGAAGGGCTGCAGTGAGAAAAACATGTGGGTCAAGATAAATACAGTTTAGTTAGTAAAATAGTAATAATAAAAAAGGATGTCACCCCACCCCCCCACCACAAAAAAACCAAACAAACAAAAAACCAAAACAAGACCCAAAACAAAACAAAAAGAAAACCACAAGTGATGCGAAGGCAACCACTCACCTTCTCACACACCAGCAGCCTGATGCCTAGCCAGTCCCTGAACAACAGCTACCTTGGAAAAATTGCCCCCTGCCTTCCCCCCCCCCCCCCTTTTTTTTTGGAGAA
>VXAA01007062.1:180953-224297 GCA_013399115.1 Anseranas semipalmata
AAAAACCAAACAAACAAAAAACCAAAACAAGACCCAAAACAAAACAAAAAGAAAACCACAAGTGATGCGAAGGCAACCACTCACCTTCTCACACACCAGCAGCCTGATGCCTAGCCAGTCCCTGAACAACAGCTACCTTGGAAAAATTGCCCCCTGCCTTCCCCCCCCCCCAGTTTTATTGCTGAGCATATTCCATATGGTATGGCATCTCTGCTTGGTCAGTTTGGGTTTGGGCTCTGTCCCCTCCCAAACTCTTGCCCACTTGCTGAGGAAGGGGAGAGGGGGGGTAAAACAGGGGAGAAACAGAGAAGGCCTTGATGTTGCTCAAGTACTGCTCAGGAATAGCTGAAAACGTTCATGTGTTATCAATGCTGTTCTGGTCACACATTTAAAGCACCATACAGGCTGCTAAGAAGAAAATTAGCTTCATGCAGCCTCAGTATACCTAGCTCAGGAATCATTGTTATGAGCAGTCTTGAATACAGCATCAAGACCCTGGAAAACAGATGAGATACTACAGTTTTGTTCCAACACCTCTGGAATCTTTTTCCTTTTACTTTTTTCATTGATAAACATTTAAAAATTGCAAGGGCTATTATCATGTAATGGCCATACAAGAAAAAAAATGGAAAAGGAAAAAATAAGCTTATCTTTACAAAAGCAGGCTTGCAGAAAGGAATCCCATGTCCTGTACAGTAATTCCTCCACCATTAGCTGAAGCTGCCAAATCTTGCATAGGAAGTGATATTGTTAAAATGCATGACAACACCCTCAAGCAACTTCCAGTCAAATGAGATAAAAGTGATAGTATTTTGTAAAGGAAAGACTAGCTAAATCCTTGTACTGAGACCAACATCTACATCTTATCAGGATTTGGTTGAACATGTACCATCCAAATCCCTGCACAGGAATATCTGTTAGCTTTAGTGTGGTGCCTCAAGTTACATTTCACTATAGGTTTTTGAATTAATGTGTCTATCAAAATGTTAATCATCCAGGAGGAGTACTTTATTCACTTCTACATTTAAAACCACAAGCTAACAAACTACCTCTTAACAAAATCTATTGTAAAAATAACTATTTTCAGCTCTGCTGTTCTTTTGCATTCTACTTCCTATTCTTCCCCTCTTGCCCTTCATCTGCTTGTCTGCTGTTTTATTTTTAGTTGAGTTTCTAAACTTCCTGCTGTACAAGAAAATCCAACCACATCTTCTGCAATTAAACACGTAGTAGTCATATTTCAAAGTTTCAGTGTGGCGAAAACTCTCTCTCTTCTATTCCACCTCTTATTGGCCAGTCTAGTTAGCTCCAATATTCCTCACTCAGTCACCCTGTTATCCTGTATTTCTAATGCTATAGTTCTGCCTCCAACACCTGAAGTGCTGCAGCCTCTCTTCTGAAGTTTGATGTATGTTATTTGAGACCAAAGGCAGAAAGGCTCCTGTGAGACCTTGCGAAGCACATCAGTGAGACTGCAGCTGGCCTTGAGTACCTTCCCTTTGCACAGCACAGAACCTGAAGCATCAGCCACCTCCCTGTTTGATCCAATGCATCACTCCCTTTCGCCTTTCACAACATGAATGTGGTCCCTTCTCAAAATTAGGTAAGAAATGATACACCTAAAAACAGGGCTGGTCATGCCAGTTCTTCATCACTTGTGACAGTCACATGAAGGCTGTCACAACAGTAAGAATCCTAGGTTAACTTCCATAGGTGCTTCAGTGTATACAATTGTTCATTAAATTTGCTAAAGCTAGAAAGCTGTGTATGAGATAAGGCTTAATAGTACCTTTATCAGTAAAAGAACCCAAAGATACTAACTTCCTCACTGAACACTGTGTGAAACATGGCAAAGTGGCAAGTAAAGAAAAACAAAAAAAGTCTTGTTACTCTGCGTGGTTAGAAGCCGTGGTGTGTTAATGAAAGCACACTGACATAAGCAAGAAAATGCACGGTCATACTTGGGGACAGTAAGACTGACTGACTGTGCAAGTGTGCACTGCTGCTAACGTGCCTCGGCCTACTCTGCCTCTACAGAATTAGCACTCACTTCATGGAGATACAGGGAAGACTGATAAGCATTTTAAAACTTCCTTAAAACTTTCCAGTGTCAACTACTGTATATTATTTAAGTACTAACCTGTGAGTGAAGATGATATTGTTGCAAAATGACATTTTAGGATATTTCACATATGATTTTGCATATCTATAACCTTAAAGCAAACCTTCCTTTCCAAAATGCACGCATGTGTCACTCTCACTTCCTTGTTAGATGATGTGCAGTCTCAATGAATACACCCACACTCCAAATCACAGCAAAAAATCCACAAGTGAAGACATTTCTTCCATTGTCTGGCAGCATAGAGTTCATAAAGCACAAACTGTAAACAGCTGCCTATCAGCTTCTATCAGCAATAGTATCAAAAACAGATGGCGAAGGTCAAGTCAAAGTTTATTGACAGTGATGAACTTTGACAGCCTCTATTAAATTACTTCTTCCTTTAAGGTGTATGTGATCAAAGCAGCAGAGAGATTTTCACTCAGTCACATAACAAGCTATTTGTCGAGATTGAAACATCTGGTCAATATCTCCTAACACTGCAATTTCATGCACAGTTAGCAATAGGGTACATTTCTTCTCTTCTTCTTCCAGGGTCCGTACAGGTGGCACATATGGCTGATCATTTCATTCAGAAAGGTTACAATTCCAGGCATTACATACAATTGTCTCTATGCTTTAAAGTATTTTAAGTCTACCAACCATCGTTTTCCATCATCACTGCTGTCTGTTCTACTCTTCTACTGTAAAAGCCCACAAATATGACAGAGCACTTAAAGCTTAACAGCTTTTGACTACTGAAGTTAGAAGGCAGTTACGGCAAGCGAGTTTTTAAAGTGGCAGGTCTTCATCTATCTGTTGTCAAGAATTCCCAATACATTAAACTATTTACCAAAGCACTTGTAACACGTTGTAATTTTTGTCATCACAGCAAACCCTTCATTTATAAGGCATTCTAGAGCAATTAGAGATCACCCTTGTTACTAATTTATAACTTACTACACATTTTACAAACATAACACATTATATTTCAAGTTAATGTGTGACAATTATAAGAACTTGATTAATTGTAATCTTATTTCTTAATCTGAAATAGCAAAAAAGACAAAATGTTATCTATCCCAAACACTGAAAATGCTTTCTTTTAAAATTATGCATCTATGTTGCCACAGCAACAAGTAGTGGGTAGTGTGAAATCTATTTCCCCCTTCATTTCTGAATTCCAATCTTTTTGGTCAAAAGAGACGGGAAGGGCCAGTTACAAATGTGCCTATAGAAACTACATTTCATTTACTATTAAATAACTTTCATTTTTTTTTCTTCAGTTAACAGTTGATTTCTGCATCTCATTCCCACAGTGGCTCATCTAAATATTATCTGAACCTTGAAAGTTTACCTAATAGTCATAGGAAGACACAGACACTCAAACTCCTCAGTAGAATGCTGCATCACACCCAGATGCTGCACCAAACGCGTAACAGAGGGGTGGGCAGGGAAGGGAAAAAGGGGATCAACTCTCTGCAAAAAATCTGCAGAACGCCTGAATGGAGACATCCCTGAGAAGTCGCTGAAGATGCCTGAGCTTTTCTGAAAGAAAAAAAGACTGTTGGCAATATGACATTCATGGCAATGCTTCAGTAGTGCCTCATTGTTTTGAAGGAATAGGATATGTAACCTTTTTTTTTTTTCTTAAAACAGAATTGTCCACTAGAAACTCACGTGTTTCATATAAATGGCAGATACAGCTCACAGGTAACAGGAACTTGTTTACAGACTGTAAGCGAGAGCCCAAATAAGAGCCTGTCACACCATGCCACAAAGGCAGACAATCAAGTCAGGAAGACAACTAATTAGCTGCCACTTAGTGCTAACAGCACTGGTGTACAAATCAACAACTTAGCCAAAAGCTAACTGTTTCTTGATAGGAGTGTGGAAAAAGAGGAAGTGTTCCAGGAGCTCTGAACAAGTTCAAAAGTGATGTGACTTGCAATATAAAAGAGCAAACTTTTAAGAAAAAGAAAAACACAAAATGAAACAAACAACCCCCCCACACACACACAATATAAAAAACAAACAAAACTAAAAAAACAACAAACAAACAAAAAAAAACAACAAAAAACAAAAAACATACCAAAAGGACCAAAATACCCAGAGGGTGCAAAACTTTGTTGCATATGTACGGCAAGGCTTATAGCATCATGGTGGAGCATTCCACATGAGCTGATAAAAAGTTTCTTTCTTCCAGAGTAGAAAGAAGTTTCTCCAAAAGAAATTACAAGTTAAAAATAAAATAAAAAATCTGCTCTTTCTCCCGTAGCTTCAAGGCTTTCTCTCACTAGACTAGGATCCTTCTGAATAACAAAGACAAAACTTCAGAAAGGTGATTATCAGGCTTTGAGTCTACCCATCAGAAATTAACATTTCAGGATTGGCCTCTCCTAGCTGTTACCGCATATACTCCATCCACACTTCCCCATAAAAATGCCTTCCCTCCAAGGTTCAATATTCTTAAGGAATGATCCCTGTCCTAAGGAAGAAAAACATGGATCAACTCAAAAATGACTGCCTTAGGACAGGTAACTCCCAGAAAAGCCTACAGATGCTTTGTGTGTCACTTGCAACCACACAAAGTTGAAAACTTATGCCCTTCCAAGGCTGACTGGTACACTGACCTGGCTAAAGGTCCGAGGGAATCTGGATCCACAGAGCACATGTGGACAATGATTTCAAAGAGAAGTCATGCATGCTCTTACAACATAAGGAAAGTATATACCATAGTATTCCCAATAGAAAAGTACTCACTTTCTTAAAAATATTTTTTTTTATACTACTGAAACAAATCCATTATTATTTTAATTGCTATACGTGCAAACACTGATGCCTTTACACAACAGTTCAGAAAGGAACAGGAAACTTCAGATAAAGAATATACTTTCACATTTCTAAATTACCTTTCAGGTCCTTATCCCAGTACCAACTAGCTATAAAATCAATACAGAACATTAGCTGCACGAGAAGTACTCATTTCTTCTTGTTTCATGCTGGCTGACATTCAGAAGCCTGGACAAGCGACCATCACATGCAACACTCCGCTTGGGCGGTTGATCCGCACCAGAGGTTCTGCAGGTCCCGCGCGTGTACCACCAGATCCCCCTGGATGCTTGAAGCACTCATAGCACCCCAGACTCCCCACGCCAACCCCAGCAACAGCCACCTGCACCCTGCACACGCAGGAGGTAGCTTGGAGGCGCTGGGCATACCCCGTGTGCACTGCACTTCTCCTCTCCAGGACTTCTAGGATGGAAGCTTTCAGCCTAGTGCAGAGAACGTCAAGTTACTGTGCCGGATGCTTTTGCTAACCGCTGATGGGATGGATGGCATGCTGCTCCTCCACAGCAGTCAATATTTCCCTTTATGTAAATAAAAGCTTTTATTCCATTCACCAATAACTGAATGGCGACAATGTTATTTTTGCTATAGCTTATGCATATAAATACTGCTTTTTCTTCAGTCCACTTCACAAGAATCAATTACTTTTCCCCTTGCCAGTTTCACCCACAACACCTTTAGATTTGCTGTGATGGGACATGAACAACATCTTTGTCAAAATCATTTCTTAAGAAGGCTTCTGTTTGTCATCAGCTGTAAAGATGTTCCGTTCTGATTCCCAAGATAGCAAGCAAAACAGCAAAATATAATTCTTCATTACAACTTTTGATTAGTTTTGAACTAATATACTCCCTTCCTTCATGGTAATTTTTTATACTTGTAAGAAAATTTAACAAAACTTTTTTTTTTTTTGAACAAGATGGACAACAGAAATCACATATAGTTATATCCAGCTGAAAGCAGCAACTGGCAATACCTGAATTTGTTGGCACATGGCTCAAACTGTGTGCTAAATTCAAATAATTTTCACAGAACAGATAATTTAGTCACTAATTCCTGTGTATTCCTGAAAAAGGACTGCAAATTGCTCATAATTTTTTTTTCCTGAATTTAGTTGCAACTGAGAGACCTGACACCCCTACCATGATCAGCTCAGCCTCAGCACTAGCTCCCAGACCTCATCTGGCACAAGCAGAAGGTAAGGGAAATTTTACATTTGCTAGAACTTCGGTTTTGATTCGCAGAAGAGTTAAGTCTTCCACTGTTGGCTTCACAAACTGCGTGATCAGACCTCATGAACTTTATCTTATCTTTTATACAACAGGAAATATTTCTTTCAAACTCTAAAAATCAAAATTAACAGAAAGAAGAAATCAATACATGAAACACAAAGGAGAAGATGCTTTGTTGATAACTGTACAGCCCTGATCACAGAATCACAGAATATCCCGAGTTGGAAGGGACCCATAAGGATCATCGAGTCCAACTCCTGGCACTGCACAGGTCTACCCAAAATTTTAGACCATGTGACTAAGTGCACAGTCCAAACGCCTCTTAAATTCAGACAGGCTTGGTGCAGTGACTACTTCACTGGGGAGCCTGTTCCAGTGTGCAACCACCCTCTCAGTGAAGAACCTCTTCCTAATGTCCAGCCTAAACCTCCCCTGCCTCAGCTTGACACCATTGCCGCGGGTTCTATCACTGGCGATTAAGGAGAATAGGTCGGCGCCTGGCCCTCCACTCCCCCTCGCAAGGAAGTTGTAGACTGCGATGAGGTCTCCCCTCAGCCTCCTCTTCTCCAGGCTGATGCAGTTAATATTCTTTGAAAGTTTATTAAGAAACAGTCAATGCGAGTTGTATTTTGAAGTTAAAGATTTTCCTTTTCCAGTTTTCTCTGAGAAGATGGAAAGCCCAACAGACCCGACTGTGATCTCAATTAATCCAGTTTTGCACTGATGTAAATTTATTCACTTCAATAGAGTTGTGCATGATTTATGCAGATGCAAATGAGATGAAATCCAGACCTAGTATGACCCTGTATATATTATCTTTTCATTTGGTAGAGTAATTTACTTTTAATTTTACCTAAAGGAATATCTGCAAGTATGTGTGTATAGCTGCATTATTTCAATGTTTAAAAACAAACAAAAAAACAAAACAACAAGATAACCACCCAGCATCATCTACAATACATGTATATAGTGCCTATCTTATTAAACTACAATAGTTAAGAAAAGGTACGTCATGATATGACATAAGATATGTCAAGGATTGCTCTTAAAAAAGAGTACCTCTTGAGATCAAAGTAAAATAAGGAAACAATGTCTCATCTGCACTGAAGTACGTGTAACAGTAAAATGCCAAATCTTGAAAAGCCAGCAGTATATGAAATAGAATATGGACTATTAATATGGACTAAATTGTGTGTCTCCTTTTTTTTCCCCATGAAGATGGCAAAAGAATAAGTTGTAAATGGAATTCTTGTTAGGATAACAAACTATAGTGATATATAGATACATAATAATAAATAGAACTTCATTTTCAAAATATGATTTCATTACAGCCACCACCCCCAAGTATTCAAGCGACAGAAACAGAGCTCCCTCAGCATCTCGCTCATGCATTCAGATTTGCTGACGATCAGGTAAACTACCGGCCAAATCACCCAAATATCATAAACCACAAGTGACCCTTGCAGAACCCTAATTTAGCAATATGCATTTCAGATCAGTCATATGATCCTACTAGTAGCAAGAAGTCTTAAATATGGACAAAAAGATCACCGGAAATGTGCTCTTCTTCTCTTCTCCAAATTCACAAATTTAGGATTTTCTCATCCACTTTTTTTCTGTATTTTGGGATGCCCACTATTGACGAAGATTGCACTGTAAGGGTGAAATGCCAATTCACAACTTATTTTTGCAAGGCAAGAGGTGGAATAGCTATGACTGAAGAAAGGGAGTCAAAGGAATCAAAGAAGTATCGAGAAGGAACTGCTTTTCGGATCATGCTCTAGGACCTTTATGTTACTACCTAGCGTCAGAGCCAATAACTATTCAAAAAAGAAACTAAATGATAATCTCTCGTAGCCAAGATTTGGTGTGATATACTCTTGACATGTACGTGTCATAGAGGATACCCAATGCCATTACATGAGACAGAAATCTTCAGTTGATGCATTTGGAATACGGTAACTTTATTAATCGTTATAAAGTCTGATTTTTTTTTTCTCCTCATGGGCAACTCCAAGCATCCAGAATTATCTACTCTTTATAATAAATCTGTCATAAAGCATCTCCATCTGAGCACATATAATAGTCCATTTATTTTAAGAAATATTTTTATGTATGCTTTATAGAAACAAAAGATGTAAAACGGCGTAAGCAACGATATAATTCAGCATCTCTGCTATTTTCCGCTCAGGGGCATTGACTGCTTTCAGCAGCACTGGGCAAGCCAACAACCCCATATCTTGCTTGCACCGACTGCAGAATATGCTAATTCTGAATCCTGAAGATCCAATATATCAGGCAACATGTACTTCATCTGAAACCCTAACTGCATATGTGCTAATCAATTTGGGTCTGAAATTATCCTGTTATTACTTTAGTCTTTTGTATAAACTTTTTTCTGTACAGCACAAAACCCATCATATTAAAAAGTGCAAAAAGTATAAATGTATTTAACCTAACATCTAAGGAAAACTAAAATGAAGTGTTTTCAAACTAAAAATTGAAATAATGAACTCTTGGGATACTTTAGCTCTCAAAAAGATAAAAATTGCAACAAAATTTTAAGGATTCTTTCTGGAGTTTTTGAATGTTGTCATTATTGCTAGCTGTTCTACTAATGTTAATTACATCATTACATGATTTCCCATGGATAACAACTTGTAATTCTATCTACTTACTCTCTATAGCAGCAGAGAACACAGTAGATTAGGAGGCTGTCAAGATGATAAAATGACATCCAAGGCAAATTTGTATTTGTAATACAGCATGCAAGATTTGGAAATGATACTTAAAACAGAAGCAGCAAACTAGCTGCAGGCATTGAATGTATGCTTCAGGCAGTGAATGTATGAAAAATGCTAAGACATTAGAATATCTGAGGCACAACAAAAAAAGATTCTAAACTTCATTAAGAGGAGAATCTGTCAATAAATCAACTGACAGGTAAGTACAACTATCAATATTAAAACACCAGCCATAATTGGTATAACACCATTTCTCTTGATGTAAAAGCTTACAAGTAACAATATAAAAGGTTAACTCATTAATTTGTTTTTAATTTTCCAGAACAAACCCCTAAGTATTTCAGACTCTTAATCTAAAAGCCAGCTTTCTGCTCATACTTACATTTGTGGAACCTGACTGATATCAGTGGGATTACACCGCTATGGATTAAAAAATAATTTGGTTCTATTATCTTGATTCTGTTGTTATACATAGCATATGACAAGTCAAGCTTACGTCTTCTGAATACAAATACATTGTTCCATCAGTGGGCTGTGAGGACATTCATTAATAACTGTAAAGCAACTGGAAACTTAACAGCCCAGATCAATATTAGATACCATTATAAAATTACTGCCTGTGCATAGGATTTTAGTGTCAAACTCATTACATTTTACTCTTAAGAAAATACAATTACATTTCTTTTTCACCAGTTTAGGTACAAAAACTACTTGTATAAAAACAAAACAATTTAATATTAAGAGCAACAGGCTGAAATTAAGTTAGATTGTCCAGGTGTTAACAAAAATTATTTCTGCAGATCCATTATTTTAACACTGCTGAAAGCATTCATCCCTTTATTAACATGACATAACCCACACTCTGGAAAATGCTGTAAAGATTTGACATGTTATCCCAAAGGTTTTTGTTTTTTGTTTGTTTTAATAGAAACCCCAGACGTTTTATTTGTTTGGTTTTTTTTAATATTCTTATTAATATGGCAGTATGATTACTCTTATTTAAGACAGACTAAAACAGGACCAACCAAATAGTTACGGAAAGCTAAAAGCAGCCCACCCCTGGCAGCAGGCCACCTTTGTAGATAGCCACATTTCTAATGCATATAACCCCATATTCACACTTTACCATACCACATATCCACGTATAGGTGTTACCCTATGAATGCTCTGTGGAATCATAATAGAAGATGGCCAGGATAGGTTCTCCCTCTCTGGGGTAGGATCTCTCTAGGCAGAAGGTGTGGATTGTCACTTCATCACATCATCTGACTAGGAGTTGGTTAGAATCATTGCCATTGCTTCTCTTTCTATCATTTTATTCACCCTTTCTTTTGTCATTTTTAATTTAACTATTATTTTCCAGAAAACAAATCCACCTGTCACACAAGGATATCCTGATTTTTTTGAAGCTGAAATCTCTTATGTGCTAGGTTTCACATCGGAATTTCAGAGGAACAAATCCCCAGTCACCAATTTCTCAGACAACCTAAAAAGCACTGACAAAATTCAAATTTAGCCTCATAAGGCAAGTATTTCTCCTGATGAAATGCAACATAGTTATGAAGGTTCTTCACTTTCAGACCTCTCCAGTTTTCTCATGGAAGTGTTCATCTACTTTTGCAATATAGATTCCACGTAGCATGCAAGGATTTTCTTTCCTCATTCTATTTCTATGGACCACTTATAAGTCCATGACTACTTTTAGATCACTTCAATACCCACAGGCAAACACAAGGCAAATACTAAGCAATAGCCTCCTTGAAAGGCTAAGTTAGAAATGAACCTGAATTCAGTTATTTCAAGTCCACCTCTTTGAGTTGGTAGCTTCACCACCAACCCCAAAACAACAGAAAGACACAAAGCAAACTAGTATTACTTGCTTACAGCAAACCTTTGTGAACAGACCAGTGTCATGCTTGGTGTGTCTAAATGTAGATTTATCAAATTTTCAGGTTACCCCTCCAAAGAGGGGAACTAACTGCTCGCTGTGAGGATTCCTTCTATATTTAGTAATACTAGAAGCTTACCCTTCAGCAGCAGTGATTTTGGCAAGTGCATCTACAGCAAAGCTCCAGCACCAGCATACTTTCTAGGGCTTTTTGCACACAAGCCAAAAAATACTTTATTTTCCAAACCGGATTTGTTAAAATCCCAGTCTAAGCCAGTATCTTAACATTTTGGAAAGTTTATGGTAACAAACGTAGGAAAATTATGTTGTTACAGTCATTCCTGCAATTAAATATGATTTGTAGTTTAATTGTTTCTTTTTTTTTTTAAAAAGAAAAAAGTTTTCCTCCACTAAAAGCCAAAAGTAGCATTCCGTAGTCAAGGAAGTGTATCTAATTTCCTTGCTAATCCATTAAACATCTTAACAATTGCTGAAGTCTGAACAAAAGATAGCAGTGTTAAAAAAAAAAAAAAGAGCTAGAAACGCATGAAAACAGACATTTTGGCCTGTTTTGGAGAGAGGTTTTAAAGACAACCACCCTACAGTTCTGTAGGCTGCACATTCAGAAGATATTAAAGTAGGAAGCCACAAAAGTCCTTTTAACCCTAACCTTACCTCACCTGGAACAAACTCAAGGTGTTACAAAATTAAGCTAAAAAGCCAACCCTGCAACACTTCAATACACAAGTCTAAGCTTACTCCTTGAATACTTTAGACTCCCTTAAAAGAAAAACAAAAACCCTCTTGAATTGTTATTAAACTGTCAGTCCACACCTCTGCCAGTTTGTTCATACCAAGGTTAGGATCAGCAGATTGCATTCCTGTATATGGAGAAAGAACAAAACAGAGAAGAGAAAATTCAGAGTACTCTGCAGCACAGCGATGATTTCTGACAACTGACAGTGTGCAATGATGAATCCCACTTACAGGGTATTAACCAAGTATGTAGAAATCAGTGGTTCTATGGAATTCACAGTTTAACACCACACATGAAATTCCTGTTAACAGAAAAACCCACTGTTTTGGTAAAACAAACTACTTGAAAAATACAGAAGCAATTATAACTATACCACACATGACTGAGCATTATAAAATTGTTCAATATTTTATTTCACCACTTTAACAGCTTAAATGCATCTCAAGATGTACCTTCTTTATTGTTATAAACAGTTATTGTACAAGAAACCTTATGGCAGGAGAGTGCTATCTGCTCACTCACAAGCATGTCAGCAGTAGAAGGCATTCACTTAGCTCATTTCCCTAGGAAAAAAAAATCTGTTTTTCTGTCTGGAAGAGTACATCACCCAAAAAATTCCTGTAGCTACTTGGAAAACAATCACAAATTGTTATCCCTTTAACAACCTATTACTCCAAGGCAAGGTCTCCTTGAACCGTAGTAACTAAACGAATGTACCCGGAAGAAAACCAAGCTATTGTTACTCGTACATGGGTAAAACTTGTTCAGCCGATCACAATAAATTGTTCCCAGATATGCATATAAAACCTTACTGCTTCCATCAGAATCCATAAAATCATTGCCTTCAGTATACCCCAAGAAACTGAAAAACAAGGAGGCCAGCAATGACAGGCAATTATGAAACAATTTTCCATTTGTACATTTTATACTGAACTCCAGTGAAAGCCTGACATGTGCTTCAAAAAAGATGGCAGATAAGCCATACTTTAATATTTCTTCACTATAAGGGTCATACCAATAAGAAAAAAGAATCTGCTAACTTAAAATTAGCCAAAATAATATTAAGCTACAATAAGCAATAAACAGTACATATACAGCCAGTATTTTCTGTGATCAGAACACAGTAAATAGTACAATGCCTGCCACGAGGCTCAGGAAGGATGGAATTACACCATGTACTTGGAAGATGAAATGACTTTTTCCAAAAGGTACAGAGTCTGAGATCTGGATCACTCAGAGGAACTACTTACACACACACCCCAACAGGAGCTCCAGTTATCTGCAGCCTTCCGCACAAATAGTAGTGTTATATGGTAAGTACAAAAAAACACAAAACAAAAGAAAAATGCCTGAAGCCAGTCTATCCACAAACATTTTTTTTCCAGATCATCACAGCTGCACTCATGAAGGCATTCAAACTTTCAAGAGAAGGAAAAATCATGTGATGGGACACAAGTTCCAGGGGTGTGGAACTGCAGTGCTGAGGAACAAATCTGCAGTGCAATGGACAGGCAGAGTAAGAAAGTCTTCTTCGAGAAGAGGTGGAAGAGTGAAGGAGGGAATGGGGACAACAATGGTCTACATAATGAAAAGAGTATCAACTAGACTAAGATATAACATTCCATACAGTAAAATAAATTCACAAGTTTGACACTGAATTTATCTTAGCTAATACAATAAGATAAGTTTGCAGATAAGATCTGCAAACTATCCTGATTTTTTTTTTTTTAATTTTTTATGAATTTATTATTTTTTCATCTGGAATACTGGGCACAGTTAAAGCTATAGAGCAGGGTGAAAAATTGTGGATTTAGATTTCTTGATTTAATTTTCACAATAAATTAAACCTAATTTATTCTTAAATACTTCATAAATGCTGTGATACCTATGTTCAATTTTACAGCTACGGTTTGTATAATCTAAACCCAAGTTATTTTTAAAACACAGAAGACTGAATTCTTTCAGCTACAAAAGAAAAGTTTCTTTGAAAGACTGCCAAAAATACATTTATAGCTGATATGTAGCTGACACATTAACCTGCTAATGTTTGTGGAAGTACTAATGACTAACCAAGGGATATCAAAGACAGTGAATAAAAGAACAAACAGCTGCCAGTACTTGGCATTCCATTCTGCTATCATAGCTAATATGATTGGCAAAGGAAGTTACACCTACTCTATAATAATAATACTACATTTGGCAAAGACTTCTAGATGGAAGTATTCCAGCACTAGATTTTCTAAAAGGTGTTCTATGATTCATTAGAAAGATCAAAATAAAATATACTATTACGGTAACTGCAATACTGCAGAGAATTGTAACAATAATGCGGACCAATCCAGGTCTACAGTAGGCCAAGATAAATAACAAGTATTATTTTCACATTGATATACTTTTTACTGTCATTGGATACTGATGCAGTTGGAAGCATTCAGTTATAACATATGAACATCCAATTGACTTGGGGGTGAACATCTGATTAACTGCGTGGCTTTTCAGATACTGCAGTTGCTTAAGAATCCAATTTTAAATAAACCATTTTACATTAATAACAATAGGAAACTATTAACAATTTCAGTTGATAATCTGCTGAAAAAGCATGGAAATTAATATTTTTGAAAATCCCCTGAAAGATCCGAAGTTACAAAGGCCAATAGAACTTGGAGTTTCTAGCTTACTTTTACTATCAGTCTAGCAATTCTTCTACTATATTCAGCGTAAAATGGAACTAATTTTTTAAGGTGAATATTTATAACTTTTCATTACTTAGTATGACAATCTTTGCTTATATCTTCAATATTTAACAGATTTCAAGTACTTATTTTAAACTGTTACAATAGAGTAATTATTTTAAAACACTGGTTTCAGAACATGCAGAACATTGTCACCAAACAGTTGGTGACAGCATCATTATTCTGATGACATCAAGTGTCATAATAAAACAAAATTATATGCAAAAATCAACCTTAAATCCACTGGAATTACCAAAGAGACTCAATTAGTCCAATATAACTGGTTTAAGGGAGTAGGATAATACAAATATATATGATACAAAATAACAACTTTCAAACAATATTTATTGCATTCAGTTAAGAATGCTGAGTTTATTTTCTGCAACTAGACATACATTAAAATTGTTTTCATAAAAATCTTGTTTAAAAATACTGTTTTTAAACCTGAAAACTCTAGCTTAACACATTGTCACAAAGTTCAGAAAACACTGTTTCCTTAAATCTTTCTTTGTGGAAGATACAATGCATACGAGCGTTTGGAGATGCTGAGTGTTTTTGTCTGATTTACAATATAAATAGAATCACAAAATCATAAATAGTGAAGCAAATGAATAAGCAAACTAAAATTCCCAGGGCAAGAAATAGTTTGTTTCGTGTACTTCATTCTCAATACCTTCCTGTTAGGAAGCAAGAGGCCAGGGATCCGTTATCCACAAAAGCACTATCATCCCAGTGTGCTTAATTAGCTCTTGATTAGGACCAGGCAGGAGAGTAATCATGAGCTACATATATTTATTCTACTTAAGTGTTTATACCATGCATGTTTACTAAAGTACAAATTGACAAAACAATATTTGTATTCAAAGACAAGCAACCAAAGGAAACAGGAGACAGCTTTACTCCTTGTCAAGCACACCTAAGGAAATGAATCGATCCCCTTTTCATTTGGAAAAATGACCAGGCTGCCTCTTGGATAAGGAAAAAGTATAGTGAGTTTACAGCAAAGGATGAAATTTGGTGTCTCTGGAAGGTTTTGAAGGGTACACCAGCTTAAACAATCACTCATCTTCATGGAAAAAGGTGGCTAAGGGATGACCAGAGGATCCTGACGTGCAGAGCTCTGTGGCACCGTGGGAGAAGTTAGCAGCTCCCCATCACTCATCCTACCTTGCTCCGACCTCAGCTGCACGCTCCCACGTGCCCATCTCATGCCAGCTCCAGCCAGGGCTGCCTAGGCTTCTCCCAGAGAAGCAGTAACCAGTTTACGCGTACATATTTACCCATCAGTTCATAATTGCGTGCCCAACAACTGTCTAAGGTTTGCTTTCCTACTTGTTTTCACCTACTCTTCACATGTCCTGTTTTCCACCTTTATTCCAACACCGCAGCGCAGTATTTGGGATAGGAGGGCACACAATTTCAGCAGCTGCCTTATAATCAGCATTCTAACATAAAAGGCATGTTCACCTGCTCCGCCAGCTTTTTGACCATCATCCCAAACCTGAAAAGTCAAGAGTATTTCCTGAGAATATTTCTTCTATTTTTAGATTTTTCTTCAAATTTGTCCTAGGCAAAACAGTAAAGATTTTACACCACACACTGTTAAGTTTTTATCTTCATGCTTAGTTATCACTTTGGAAGTGTTTGTTTCCAAAAACAGATAAACAGCAAGAAGAATAAAAAGTATGCTCCAGATCAAAAACTCAAAATAGTAGAATTCTATTCAGGAAAACAATTAATCTCTTATTTAATACAAACTACTACAAATGTACATAGTTGATGAATTAAAGGCCATAGAAAATATTCACAAAGAATCATCAAACACTGCTACTGGAAATGTGATCAAGTTCCTCAAGTATCATTTCTTACAGAAAATGTCTGCTTCACAGACACAGGATTTTTGCCCACAAGTATTAATTGGCATCTATAAAAAAAAAAAAAATCACAGGATACAATAGATTAACTACTGAAACACCATGTACTGCAAACATGGAGAGCAAGAAACCATTCCTACATTTAATAAAGAGAAAAACATGATAGAGATAACTGACGATGTGCAATGTGACCTCAACATCATGCAAGATTACAGGCGCTGTTCTTGAAGAGTTGTATTAAACATATGGAGGTAAAAGGGAAGTGGGAAAAATGCCACATGAACTTCCTAAGGGTAGATTATGCCAGACAAATCTTTGATACTTAATAGATTTGGACTTGACTGAACGATTTGATTTAATGCTTTAGAGGAAACTATTAATGAAGCTGCGGAAATGGAAACAGGTAGTACGAGAATCCCAGGAAAATAAGAGGCAGCGGTGCCTGGCAAGGGGGATGACAGAGGGAGCACTGGGCTTCAAGCAAGTTAATGCTGGAGCTCCTCCAGGATCAGCCCTGGGACAGATCTAACAAAACTCTAATGATAAACACCACAGAACAGTGCTAATGAGATCTGCTTGCAAGGAAGCTCAATAAAAAGGAAAAGCAGAAAACCTTACAGAGGAACTGAATGACTTTGAGAACTACTCAACTGTGAAAACAGAAATGGTACGAAATGCCTCAGCATGAAGTACAAGGTCACATATTCAAAGCCCGATAAATATAAGTGAACATTAAGTCCACCGTAAAAACCTTTATATGACTACAACTAGACTACCTTTTGCAGTCTGGTCACCTGTCCACAGAACAGACAAATAAAAACTGAACAGAACAGTAAGGTTATGAGAATGAGGAGAGTGTTTTATAAAGGTATCTTAAAATAGTTCAGCTTTGTACAGCTTAATAAAACAAAGGCTGACAAAGATTGTACACCACTGACTATGCCACTGAATATGTCCACAACCAAATATTATTACAGTCTCCACAGACGTGTAACAACCTTTCAGCAGCCCCTACTAGAGAATCCTGTCCAGTCTATATTATATCAAATATCACCTTCAGGCAATTAAGAGTTCTCAGTTAAATAGGACGTTAAGTTCTATTTCTTTAAGTGGAATTAACCAGAAAATTTTAACTAATGAGTATTTCCAAAACAAAGAGCAAATTGTGCAGTCTGCATCTCATGCAACTTGTGTGAAGATCACAGAGAACAAAAGGATCCCAGTCTGACCGCTTACAGAGCCAAGGACAAGAGCCAAAGGACTTGCACGTACTTGTAACATCTAGAGTACCTGTGAGCATGGCCACTGAAGTACCTTAGCCCTTACCTTTCTTACCTTAGAAATATTTAATTAACATACTTCTATAAGAAGTGAAAATATTAACATTTCTATTGTGCTGAAATTAAAACAACAACAAAAGAAAAATACAAACCCCACAACCATACACACACAAACAACAACAAGAACAAAAAGCAAAAAATGTATCCAATATTTTTGTTAGGATTTTCTAGATGTTTGCATGCACTATGGATTTCTGCAATTAAAGATAAGACCCTGACAGAATAAGCAATAGCTACAAGATTATATTTCAAACTTAAACCCCCAAAAAAGTTAAAACATTAACAGCAGGTTATGTCTACCACTCCTTCACCTCTGATTCTCAAGATCACTGCATGCAAGAGGTCTAGCTTGTTTTATTGATTTTACCCCAAATCAACTTCAGTGCCCTACCAACCACAGCATTGCACGTAACTTCTAAGAAACTGATTTCAAGTGATAGTTTTTGAATTTTTATTAAGTATTTATTGAATTTTTGTTTTGTAATGTACTATTTCAATTAGCAGGATTTTTTTTTTTAAAGTTCTAGCAGATCACCAAGTTATCAGTCAAGTGTATAACTAATAAATAATAAATAAAATAATTTGTTGCATGAAATAGTTACTGCCAGACAATATAAAACATGTTTAATGCACAAGAAAATGAGTACCAACATACCTCAATTTAAAACTCTGTTTTCTACTGAGATACATTCAAATACATTCCACAGTTATTCTGTATTCTCCTTTGGTAGTTTTAAACTGCTAGGCACTAGATTTCCTCTCTTGCGTATTGTGTGGACAGCTGATGTTAACAAAATTGCATTATTATTTTGAAGTGGCAAGATATACTTAGACCTGACTTGAAAATTTTATCTTTGTTTGCATTCAACATATGCTATTTGCTGGCTTATAGAAATCATCCTACTTCAGGCAGTGTAAATGGACTAGGATAAAATAAATATTCATGAAGGCACTACAAAATTAAGAATTTAAATTTACCACTTCATTACAATGCCTTCCCAGCAAGCATTTACTGTCCCCTAAACTTACAAAATGAAAACAGTACACACAAAGATCCTTCTTCCCAATCTTCATAGCCATTATGGATTTACTTGCATCAGATCCTTAATATACAAGTAACCAAACCATTTCTGAAATGCCTGCCATGGCATCTCTATGCTTTTGCACCTGAATTTAAAACTTTGATAAAACACTTCTAAATAATGCTGAAGTATCCCCCATAATTTAACATTTCAAAGAAGAATAAATGGTATTCTCGTTATAGATGATGTGTTATTTATTCTTGCTAAATCCAAGCAGTACTTCTGCCAAATACTTCAATTGATAACATCCTGCATGGAAATACGTCAAAAAAGCAAACATAATAGATATAAGACAAAACCCACTGCAAGTCAGGAAAATAAGAAAAAAAAGACCTTGGGGAAAAACAGCTATATATAACTGCTAAGAAGCCATAGGACAACTATATTTCACTTGAACTGATAACAGCAGAAACATCTTTTTTTTGACAACTAACATTTAGAAAATGTCCTTTCGTGTGTCTAGCCATCTTTCATCTCTGTAACGATTCCTTGTAGCCATGTTTTCAATCCTTAAAAGAAGGAAGCAACTTAAGAACATTTCTTTCATTAGAAATGGTTTGTCTCAGTGTTTCTTCAATGTAAATAAAGACTTATCAAAATTTTTCACGTCTGCGAGCCTGAATCACTGAAGTTAGGCATTAAATACACCAGCTTCCATGTTCGACCCTACTAGACAACTCAAACGTCTACTGAAATTGATGAGGGACAAAATATTGAATGTCTACTGTGAAGGCAAGGTGCTCAGTGGCTCTGAGTATTTCTGTGGGAACATTTAAACAAGAGAACACGAAATCTTTCATGAACAGCTCCTGTTCTCATGCTTGATATAACCAATGCTCTTCTCTGACACAGCCAAGGCTACATCAATCTCCCAATTGCCAGCATGATATATGATTTAAAGAACTAGGTTCATGAGGTTTGATTCTCACTTAAATACGTTTTGTTTCTTCCAGCTTCACCACTGAAGAGCTGGTCACTTCAAGCAGAACCTGGAATGAGCAGGAGATGAGGGGTCTCTCCCACAGCCAGCAGGCTGCCTAGCTGTCAGCTACCTGTTGCACAGAAGTGCATGTCAACATGAATCCTCAGGCCTTTACTTTCAAACGTCTTAAGCGGAATCTAGAAAACATACCCAGCATGACAAGTTCTGCAGCATGCAACCCAATCCTACTCCTTTAAATTACAGCAATCATTCTGCCACTTGGTCAGAGGATGTATACTGTTTCTCCAAAACATATGGTCAATATTCTTTATAAAAATTACGAAACCTGTTAAAAAATTTCCCAAATCAATCTTGCTACGATGCAGCATAAATTCCTTTTCACTTCGGCAAAGAACTGAAATCAGCAAGCCCAATAAAACAGTATTTTATTTTATGTTTTATGACATCAGATAACTACAAGCAGAGGTAATACTGGAAAAACAATTTCTTCTTTAGGAATCTTCATAGTTAGCTCCTGTTCTGGGAAACAGTGATAAAACCACAGTGTCTCTTTCAACAGTCCTGTGGGCCCACAACTTTTCACACCTTAACATTCAGTGCAAAGTTTACAGAGACATATGATCCTTGGCTCGCTTCAGTTCCTTCTGCACTGCAAGTATATATAAGCTACTTACCATCCGTTCTTTGCACTTTAATATTAAAAACCAGAAGTACTTAAAAACAAAACGAAGACATTAAATCTAATTCTCTCAATCACTTTGATATGTAATATCAACCGCTTGGAAGATAGAAAATCAAACAGTTTCCCTGTACGCAGAAACTGATATACTTTTTTTTTTAATTGGGACTTAAAAAACATGTTTTTGAAAAACGGAACAAATAACATCTATGCTGACCTGAATGCAATACTCTCAAATAATATGTAATTGTATTGCTTTTGAAAATGTTAGTTAAGAAACAAAATTGATAAAAATGAAGTAAACTGCATGCCTCTGTCACTTTTTTTTCCACTTTATTACCAATAACACGCACACTGAGAAAAATTGGTGTTGAAAAATTACTGCCTGCTAAAATGGATTTAGTGCAAACCAGAATGCATAGTATAAAAGAAAATTGATCACTACTTACAGAGTGCTATAAATGAACACAGTGCTTTACAGATAAACATTAACAGGGTTCCTTCCCCTTAAGAGCGTATAATTGAACTCAAATGGGATACTCTGAATGACAATTAAGGTTTGTGAAAATGAGCAGAGGCATTGTTATTGCAAAGATGAATACAGAAAGAAACAACAGAGACTTGCATACTCTCCGTTTGATTTCCTGCAAAAGCTGTAATTCACACACTGCTATTGTTCTGATGGCTGTATGGATTTGTTCAAAGGAAAGATTACATACCTGTAATTTAAAAGGTGGCAATTGACTGTTAGAGCTATCAGATTTGATATTCCTTTTATTAATAAAGAACACTTAGAGAAAAGATAAGAATTCTATAATTGATGTGGTTCGCTGCTTAGAGTATGAAATTATTTTTCATCTCAGGACAAATGAACATAGTTATAGCTTGCATTTTGTTCAGCTTCTGGTTGTGGTAGAACAGACTGAAAGCTATTCAACATTGCCAAGGAGATCAATATAGATGAGATGAGAAATGACCACCAACTGTGTAGAGTACAACACAAATGCAATATACAAAAAGCAGAAGAGAAACAATCGGAAATAAATGACATGAAGTAGGAAACTGAAAAAGTCTCTGTCAAAAGAGAAATTTAGCATGGTTCTCTTAGGGAACCATCCTGAGGCAGTTCATGCAGTAACTCACAGAATGGAACTATACGTGAAAGTTTAAAAGCAACCCATAACAGGGCAGCTAGTGATATTCTGTCACTGGCAGCATTATAAAATTAACAAAACCAAGAGCCAGGTAAGGGAGGTACTCTAAAAAGAAAAGCTAGGAATATTTCAATGCAGGTGTTGAGGTTGAGAAAAATCACACCAGACACTTGTTAGCTTAAAGCTATTCCCTATTCCAGCATCTGCTCAGAACGCATCTGAAGACAAAGAATAGAGCAGATGAACAGAGATTTCCTAATAAATTACATAAGAAGGGATAAACTGAGTGATTTCTTAAGACCAAAGAGTTAGATGCTAGACTGGGAAGGAAACTTTGAGGAAACAAGCGGTCTGCTTGTTAATATGCATGATCACATCTAAAGAAAACCCCCAAATTACTGTGTGATATGAGAGAAGAAACTTAAAGCATCGGTAAACGTAAAGCCATCAAAAAAACACAACAAAGCAGTCCTAAGCAATGAAATATTCAAGTTGTTTGAGAAATACTTGAATAAAAGCTGCATAAAGAAATTTAGAATTGGTCCCTGGATATTTATACAACACCTGGATGTCCAGTGCTGTATTTGGGAAGTACAATAGTAGCCTATAATGAGCACAGACAGGAAAACCACTTCAAAAAATTAAGCAAGCAAAGGAAACTACTACTTCTCTCCTGGTCAAATTAATTTAATTTAAAGTTGATTTTTAGGTACCCTCATAGACAAAAGAGACATAAGAGTAGCAAAAATTTTCAGACAATTAACAAATATAATGCACTCTCAACCACACATTATGATGTGCTTCAAATGTTATTCCTTGACATAGGGAGGAAAAAAAAACTATTTTTAAATGTCCTCATTTCTTGTCTACGATATCTGAGAAAAGGTGTCCACCCACATGTAACAATATAACAGGGTACAAGAACAATCAGACTACCAAAAAGGAAACAGAACACTCGTGTGATCATCCAAAAATCTTCAGTGTTGTCACTTATGACACAGGATGCAAAGATTAAGGTGAAAATTATATATACAGTTATAAAATTGTATTTAAGTTAATATAATCCTTGTTAATTTTTTTATAGAACTTCATAAGACAAATCAACTTTTACCCCTAATATCTAAAAGCATTGCAAAATTTTAGCTGAAAATAGGAAATACCACATATGCATGAAGAGAAACAAAAAATTATCAACATTTATCTTAGAGAGAGAGAGAGAGATTAAAATACAAATAGTATTCCATATTTTACTTTTCAGAACAAAAGAATATCTGAAAGAGGTGGCAAGGGCCAAACAAAACCATAAGATGATGCAACTCATGTTTTTGCAGCATGCCTTTGTGTCTGTTCTGCTAGGGACAGCTCATCTCTTTCTGTAGGAGCCTCTGGTTTTGGAACTAGAATTCAACACCATAAGATGCAAAGTTAACTACTTAAGATGGGCAAAATAAAGATGTAAAGCAGGAACAAATCTGCATTATTGAAATATGATACTTTAATTAAGAGTATCAACTGTTGCAACATCATAACTCACTACAGCATTTAAGCATCAGATCTCATTAGTGCTGTTGCTTTAAGACATTTAATCTAAAGTAGATCTGGATATAATACAAAACTAGATGAAAAGTTGAAGTAGAACACTATTTTAATAAATTTTCCAGTAACTTATTACATATAATAGAAATTAGACATTACAAGAAGGGGCATGCAGATCCCACTATACAGGGTACTATTATTCATTTACTTCAGAGAGGAAAACCCCTTTTTTTGGGATCATTCCAGATGCTCTAATTTCACCACAGAATTTCAAATACGACCTGAAATAATTCCTTCAATGTAACTTTAATGTACTCCTTTAAAAAAGGAATTTGAAGCAGTTATGAACAATTTCTTGTTTTCATAAAATGCAGGAGCAAGATGGTAGAAATTTAACTATTTTGGGATTAAAAAGTAGTTAATACACAACTGTATTTTAGTGCTGAATGCAATGCTGGCACCTGCAACGTTCCTATAGTCTATTGCTCTTTCTTTTTCAAAAGAAAATTTGCAATGTTTCAGTGAGCAAGTTTTCACTGAGTTTTGCACAGAATAATTGAACAAAACACAGTACTTTGACTAGAAACAATTCACTGAGACAAACAAGTGTATTTAAATTAACCACAGAGAACAGTATATATATTTAGAGCCACATGCACTGAAAATGTCATTTCCTTACGCTATTTAAAAATGTAATAAAGACAGGCTAAACATTTCAGCTTCATTCATAGAATCAGTTTTACAAGTTACATAAAGTGAATCTAAATCTCTCTCTTAATTGTAGCAGATGCAAAATTAGTGAAAGCTCATCCTTTACTTATTACAGGACTGCCCTCATGTTCATAAATACTGGCTTCAAGTGACAGTTATATTATGCAAAAATCTCAGTTCTAAGAATCCTGATAGAAGCCTCACTGTTTTTATTGGGCAATAAAATGCAAGTCACTCTAGTGGAACCTTTAGAGGAAATTTCTTTAATATGTCATTAACACTACCTCATAAACCAAACTGTTGATTTGAAAAGGGTATGAGGAAAACTCCATGCATTTCCTGGTGGACAATTTACACCTAAGGCAGCAGAACTAAGGCTGACAGTAATACATTCATTGATCTTTTTTCACCTAAGGTATTTCAGAAAGCAGTATGTCAAATTCAAAGGCAGGATAACAGAAACAAAAGTCATTTTATAATGAAAACTTAAATACAACAATGCTAGAAAACACCGATTGTTTCTAGACCTGTGAACACACAATGTAAGAAGCCTAGTATCAACTCATTAATACTACACTGAGATTATACAGATAGAAATAAGCACAGTTTAATGAGATTTCAAGACACTGGAGAAAAGCAGGAATCTAAACAGCCTCCTGCAAAGTTAAGACCAACTTGAAGATTTCTTCAACTGTATCATGCCCAGAAGAACTCTTGCAAGACTAAGTGGCAACTGGAGAGCCTTTGTGTGTTCCAGGTAAGCTCCTGAGACATTGGGGAATGCGCAATGGATGCTTTCTGAGATACAAATATAATTTTTCTGACTAGTAAACAGATTTTGTTATTTCCTTACTTACAATTTTCTCCTAAAAACGTATTGGTCATACTTTCATCTGTATCATGTCTAATTTGTATCGGTAATAAATATGGAGCTTCAGATTTAAACAATTTCTCACTTAAGTGCTACGAATACTGAATATATAATACACACACAGGTATTCTATAATGCTATTTTCCTGCTGCTACAGTACCAAAACCACCCTATTGGAGGGACTTCTCAGGAGATTCAGTTTAATTTCTAGAAGTATTGTCACATTTGGCTATGGTCAGCTGAAAAAAGCAGAATTTCATTGTGCTAACTGGATTATCGGTAATAATACCATCTAGAGGGCTATGTATTTTCTACCTCTACAGTGTCTTTCCATCTGAAGCTTAATGTCCAGCTGTTGAAATAAGCTTTTCTGTCAACATACTTTCCAGTACACATTGTGGCATTATATTATATATAGTTATAATACTTTTAGATTTGAAAATACACGTTTCTCCCACTGACTATAATTATTTTCCTCTTTTTTCTACTCTGTCCCAACAATTTTTCATGTTATCTTTAAAACTGTTAAAATGAAATTGGAAATTATTTGTGTAAAATCTTAAATTGTTTCAATAAAAACAAAGCAAACTCACTCAGTAACTTGCATACGGTAATTAAAAAAATTTCAAAAACGATATGTAACAATTTTATACACACACATTGAAAAAACAATCCCCACGCCCCCCATCTCCGAGAAGGCCAGAAGTTCCATTTGGACTTCTAACTTCCAACTTTCAAAGCACCGTCAATACTTAGATGTTTTACTGAATCTTACAGTCCACTAAATATATGGAGCTTGATATATCATCTATTATATATATAATCTATTACATGTAGTGAATCATTAAAGCAGAATTTGTATTTCTGCTAACGCACAGCTGTGGCTATTTTAGTATAGTATGCTATAGCAATGATAGCTTAACAATTTTGCATCATTTTCCCAACTGGATACCACAGACTTTTTGCCTTCCTAATAAAAAGTGTACTGCTTAGACATTTAATCCACTCTGTTAACTATGCATTAAATCTGGGAGTCTTCCCCCATTTGTCAATATTCATATTGAGTTTAATACATGGAAAAACATCCTATGGATAATTACACAATTCCTGGAAATAAACAAAAAAGCAAAACAGCTTCAAGGTGATGGTGACTGTGTTCCATTCAAAATATATCCTTATGTTTTTTGTAGCCTAGATACTACCATTTTGCAATTCTTGCCAATAATGCAGCTGGTTACAGTAACTTATAATATTTCTCCATCTTGCAATTAAGAAACTATTAAGTATCAGGACATGTTAATAACTCTCTCTCATTACCACATTAGAAACCATTATTGTCACCAAACAGTATAATGTAATGTTGGATTAATATGGTAGAAAATTGCTAATCATACAATAACATTTCAATGTTTTTACTACATTAGCAAAACTGATTAAGAATAAAATGCAAGTAATAAGTAAAAGACAATTTTACAAGCAAGGAGAAAATTACAAGCAACATGACAGCACTGAGAATGCTGCTATACCCAATATAAATATCAATTACATTATGCTTCCGGCTAGAATTTAAAATACTTCAGAACTGCTGATACACAGCACTTCTGAAAAAATCAGACCTCTTACTCTATGTCTTAAATAAAACTAAATATTGTTATGGCCTTTGCTAATTGCAATGGAATATACAACCAGATGGAAATTACTTGAAAGGTTGGAAGCCATCTACAATGTCAACTTCTTCACACATTTTTGTACACAGTTTTAAGTACTACATTATAATAAGAAAGCTAGCAGATAATTTCAAGTTTTATCTAAGAAATAACTGTATAATTTTAATAATCCCTTGTAGCATATCTAGATATTACACTTTCGACTTAGTATGCATGAAATGTAGAATACCAACACGATCTGTGTATTCTCAAGCATCCACAAATACTACTTTTAATTTTAAGAGTTTCTTTTGCAGCATGCAAGTTCCAAAAAGCATGATGAAATGTCAGATTACAATACAAAAGCCCATCCCTTTTATCAGGCTTCACTCTGCATACTTCTACAAAATATGAATGAATTATTATAAATGGCTTTTGTTTTTTTTTAAATAGTCTAAATGGCGCATACAATTTCAAGAAGTAAACAGCATATATGCAGATGCTTGTTAATTCTTTTGATAAAGAATGCAAAACAATTATAATTCAACTTTTACTATTTCTAACAGCAAGTCTACTGCAATTCAGTTTTGAGACTTGCAACGTGAGTGAACTAATCTGAATTAAATATAATTGGACTTAAGCATAAACATTACTTTAACAAATAATTATAGGTAATGTCTCTTTAGATGTTTATTGATTTTGTTAAAAACATTTTCCACATACTGAAAGGAAATAAACATTGCAAGATGTTTGATTTTCTAACTGATGAACAATAATACTAAGTAAATGAAAGTGAAATTTTGATATCCCCTTGGTTATGGCATCTCTCTGCTGGATTTATATTAAATTACAGTACTAATTAGATATGTTTCCACTTACAGCACTATACCATACTTCACTATGCACCTCAGTTTTGGAGTCCACACAAGTTTTCAGCATTTACTTACCACTGCAAGTTAACTCAAGTTCCTCAAAATGGCAATACTCACTATATATTGTTCCCCATTGTTAAGGAAACATATCTTCACAATCACTTTTAAATTCGCAAAGAAAGTAGATCATGAATGCAGAAGATAAGGAATTTCATTTAGTTTCCACTTAAGATTACTCATTTAAAAACTATTGTCTCCCTAAAACCAAGGCATAGTGCAGAAAGGGATCCTTTTTGACATGACTTTTGTCACGGAAGATTGCTTGTGATAAAGATGCACTTTCTCATCACAGAAAAGGACCCGAACACACCCAAGAGCTTTGCAGCAGATCACCTAACAAGGGTGTGGAGAAACACCAAAGCACGCTCTGAATATAGGTTTTCCATACCCCAGTGACTGCATGGACTACTTCAGTATTCCTGGTATTGACTATTGCTTATCCTCATGAGTTTCTTTCTTACCCAGTCACATCTGACTCGGTTGGTAAAGGAAATCTCTTGAAATCTTTAAGAGTTTTATAGGAAGGAAAGAGTATTTGCTGACAAAGACGTAGCTGAGAGTGGGAACAGTCACAAAATACAAGGGAAGCTTCATTTTATGACAGCATAAAATGAAAAGCTTCTTCTCTATATTTTCTTCCTCAAATCCACAGAGATAACAGTCTTCCTATAGTAAATATCAACACAATGTACTTCAAAGTCAGAATACATTTATGATTCTTACCCATGTTGGAAAGTACTATGTTTTATACTGACAGAAAACTCTGAGAAATTCCAGAGAAGTAATAGAACAGTTATCTCTAATGACCCAAACCCTGTACTTGTCAGTTCCTAGTTGCCAACTTTGAAATTACATTCTTGTAATGCCTAAATTAACAAGATAAAAAAATATATAAAAAGCTACCTAAAAAATGCTTTAAAAGGGCTTTTGAAATAAACTTAACTTCATATTTCATTGCTATTAGGAGACGATGCTTTACATTTTATGTTCCGGTTCATTTTCAGAATGATCTATTTAAATACTCATCTATCCTGCATTTCAGTTTCATCACCATGCTAGTTCAACTCTTAGTTGAGGGAAAAAAAAGTCCCCAAATGGAAAAAAATTTGCCCTGACACTCATCTTAAATTGCATTACTAGAAGAAGCATACTATTTGCTGACGAGGACTCATTACTTCTTTCATGAAAAACTGCAGTCATTAAATTCAGTAAGTATCTGATCAAGGCAACTCCTGCTTTAGCATACGGCTTTACAGTTTATGTATTTTTATCTGAACCACAATCTCAAAACACTGTTTTTGTTACGATTAAGGTGATAATTTCCATAAGTTCACAGAAACAGGGGAAGAATTGATAGCAGGTACTCAGCAACTCATTTAATATTACAACACATATTTGTAAACCATGCATTTTCTACTTAGATAAAAATGACCACTTAAAGTATTGACATAATAAAATTCTCTGTATCCTGAAAACTTATTTTCTATGTTTATGATATCGGCCCCAGTACAAAATTAAGAATTTCTGATGATGACGACTTACTGTAATTCAAAAGCATTGCCTCAAATCTATCTTACCCATATAATCTTCTCCAAATATCATTACTCTTAAATTAGAGGTTTAATAGAGATGCCTAAATTATTTTGTCATACAAAAGACAGTTTTTAACTTATTCTCAAACAGAAAATGAGATATGAAAAAAAAAAAAATTCAGAACAGGCATTAAAGGTTTGAGTTTACCAACAAAAGCAAAGATAGCCTAGCTGGCAGCCTCACCTTAACTGCGCAGTGTCCAGGTAATGCACCACATGCCAGGTAAAAGATCAATCAACAGTGAAACTGTTACAACACCTAGCCACAACATGACAGACTGAGGACAAGTAGGTCCATACTGAAAATCCTGTGGTCAAGACATTCTATTGCATTTCCTATTAAAGAAACACCAACATTTTTGAAAGGGACAGTAACAATAGATTTGAACAAAATTACGCAACTGTGTCATTCCATTACCTAAGGAAGCCTAACCTATGAGTTTATTCAAGTTAAGCAACTACTATGATTAAATAATTATGTTCTAGTATCAGGAATTAAGTCAGACAATGGTGTTATGCCTGCTTAAGTAAGGGGAACGCGAAGCCCAAAAACATTTTTGAAAAATTTTGCAGTGTCAGGGACCTGTCTCAACTGTAAATCTTTATTTCTCACTAAGAAATCAGAGGAAGTGTCATTTGAAAGATGTGTTATTTCTACCAGTAAAAGTTCACTTTTCTCATCTACTACTGCCCCCCTCCCATCTTGAACAGAAATTGATGAGTGCACATGCAACTTGATTTATCGAGATACAGGGGTAGAATGAGGCTGAAAGAAGTATCAAAGAGAAGGCAGGTAAAAATCAACTGCTTGACAGCATTCTACCAAAGACACCCCATTTTCCCAGGGAAAACGTTTTTTTTTTTAATCCTTCTAGCCTAACTGTAGAGATAAATACTTCTAAAGGCATAAAAAAGAAAATCTTTATTTTCCCCTCAGTTGTCTGTCAGAGTCCTGTCAGAAACTCTTCACCATGTTTATCTTTCTTTACACTTAAATCTACAGTTATTCAAGATCTCTGTATTATTTTACTCCATAGAAAGCAAGAAATGAAACAGGCATTATCATTAATAGTTACTGAAAAGGCATCAACATTCATAAAAATGGAAGAGTAAAAAAAGATCATAAAACTCTGAAATTCAAAATAGCACGATAAAAAGAGTTGAAGCAAATAAACGCAAAAGGTATAATAATAGGTTATCATTTTTGCATACTGTTTTCTCTTATTCTGCAACTATTTGTGAAAGCAAAAGAGCACACTGCTGCTTTTTTTCATCCCAGTACTTTTTAATAGATTTTCTTCCTGCAAATTAAAACCTGAGCATAACTGCTAGTAGTAATTAGGTGAGTAGTTACATATATGTACTTCAAAACAAATCTAAGTTGGCTGAAGCCACAATCATTCAATGTTTTGCTTTAAAAGTTTCTCATGTGCATCATCTGGCTATCTTGTCCTTCTAGATGCCCCCTAGAACTTCACAGAGAAGTATTTCATTGAACTACAGTTAAAATATGACTTAACAATTCACGTAGTCATTACAGAGTTCCATATAATATACCTCCACCTATAAATTATGGCCAAAAGACAGCACTGACCAATTCAGAAAAGAAATATTATGTAACGTGCCTTTATCAGTGAAGACTGCCCATGTGCTGAGAGTTCCTGCTCTTAAGAGCAGTAATTTCGGTAAGATCCTGAAACACTCCAAGGGGATAGGGAGGGAGAGGGAATCAGAAGGTATTTGTATTGTTCTTATTTCCGATTCAATTTTGAACAAAGGCCTTAGGCAAAAGCAAGGCAAGCAACTACTGTAGACCCTGAAGACTTATGCCAACTCAGTAGAATCAGAGTTCCCCCTCTGGCAGAGTGCTCTACATGAAAATAATCTCTCTTTTCAAGTATTTATGGCCATATGTAACAGTGGTATATCCATACAAACTGAAGTAGTCAGTGCAAATCTCACATTCCTCCATCCATCCTGGATTTATTGTCACCGTTGAAAGTTTACAGGTGATTCAGAAGGCAGTAAGATCTGAGGTCACTCATTTCCCTTGGAAGAAAGTTTCTGTGGGCTGATCATCAAGAAAAATCTAGGCCACAATCAGAAATGATATAAAATGCTCATAAAATATATTGCTTTACACTAACTTGACTCATTTGTCCTCTGTTAGGATGTGTAAGTTAGAGTTCATACCTATAAATTACTTTCTTCTATTTGCAAATTTGACTATTTCTTTCCAGATTTTGCAGCTGTTACTTTTAATAGCTCCCCTGTTTCTGAAGAGGACAGCCATTGTGAAAGATCTTTACTGCTAAAGGAGAAGCACTCCCCTAGGTAGTCCAGTCAGCACATGCAGGACTTTGAAATTTAGTACCATGGTCTGAAGCCAGTTTCAATATGTAACAGAGAGCAACCGTACGCTTTCATTTCAGCCTTAAGTTGCCATATTCTGCACCAGATAGCGTTATTTTAAGCCCTTGGTATTTTCCAGGTATATTGTTCTTTAGAGTAAACAAGCATGCAAGTCCCAAAAGTAAAATCTGTATCTGTCAGAATAACAGTACAGACTTCTAGTCAATAAAAAGACATTTTTAATAGCTTTTACCCAGACTAAAGAAGATCATAAGCTGTATATCATTTTTAACAAAGTGCAATATTTTAAGTACTAACTTCTAGCAAAGGTTTCATCTTTCTGCTGGTATGACTTTTGCACGGATCAAGTTCAACCCCAATATATTGCTTTTCATGTACGTTCAGATTTCTTGGAATCTTTTAAGTGATGCTCTCTGCACTGACTTGGAAACATACAATTATTTCATGTTTACATACTAGCATCATTTGATAATGCCCTGAGACTTCATATGAACTTTAACTACCACAGAGAAGAAAACAGAGATCTGAAACACTCCATGCAAGACAAATGATGCAACAAAGATGTCAGTTCCCATAGTATATAGTTACCAAAGGAAGTTAGGTATCGTTGCTACTAATAGTAGCAACGCTTGGATCTCTAAGCTGTGGGCCAAGTAACAAAACATGACTGTGGAAAGTTTATCTCCATCTTTTCTTTCATTACTTTCCTGATTACACCCCTAATAACAGATCCATTAAAATGAATGCTTATGAGCTACCACACATCCAAATTCGACATAATGGAAAGGCCAGGTGAAGAAGATCCACAGTAATGACAGAAGATAGACATTTTTGGAATTTGTCCTTTGACCTGCTTTTGCAACAAATTCCTCAGACATGAGAAGTTATCACCCAGAGAAAGATACAGAAGCAAAGTGCTTTTCTTTTTCATCTTCCTTTGTATTTAAAAACTGATAAATTGATTACAACTATATGCTATAATCGTGTGATATCAGAAAAATGGCACTGCTGATATCCTTAGAAGAGATGCATCTGTAGATTCAAGCATGATACTACATGACAGGCTGGACCCAAGTCCTACTACAAAAAAAAAAAAAAAAAACTAGAAAAATGAAGGAATAATTAAAACTCTCCTTGACAGGGACTAACAAAAAATAATTAATATTTTTCCAAGAATGGATGAAAAGATATACGAAAGAAACAGAAAACCCCAAATGCCATCTCACTCCATCATGTTGCAATTAAAAAATAATTATCTGATACATGTTCTTGCTTGCTTTGGAACATACTCAGTTACTATAACTCAATATTTTTAATAAAGCATGCTATGCCATTCTTCATGTCATAAGTGAAGCTACTTTGGAATTTAATTAATAATCTTTAAATTGATTCTAAAACTTACCTTGCACGCAATATTTTCCTAAAGGAAGCCTGGATGTTAAGCCTGTGCTGCCTCTCCAATTGCTGCATTTAGCTTTTTTTTTTTTTTTGTAAGAATAATTGTGTGCTATTGACATATGGGTTTCTTGCACAGCTAGCTTCCTAAGATCAAGTCCCAGTTATCTTTTCTTTTAATACTTCAGAACCCTAGTTCCCAGAATCTTTAAATCTTTGAATGGTATGTCAGAGAAACAAAATACCACCAAAAATGTGTCATACTCAGAAGCTCGCTGTTTTTTTATTTGCATATATATATATTCTGTGTGTGTACAGTTCACATTTTAAAACAGAAGCTTGCTTTATTTTTAGCAGGGCAGCTTTGAGTCATCTAGTCTAAAATTCTAGCACAGTTAGATTGTCACAAAAAAAATCACACTTGGTCTACTTCACAGCAGCATTCCCAGCATAAAACTCACATTTACATTATCTATGTAAATTTTAAAACTGTCACTGCTACAGTTTTTTAAATCATGTTAGTGCTTGTGAAAAATTATATTTGTCATACCTAAAATCCTTATCCATCCATACCAGAAATAGGGTAGCAAAAATGGAAAATTTCCCTTTCATTCCTGCCTATTTGCCCTTATTTTGTTACCCACCAGTCCTGGATCATGCCAGACCATGTTGAAGATCCTAGAGCATGCTTAGTGGAAAAGCAACGCATACAGTCTCTTACAGGGCTACTGCAAAGCATTTGAAAAGAAGCTCTCTTTCAGTCAATAATGATGGCAAAACTTGTTAAATTGCCCAGTTTAGAAGGTCACAGACTAGCTTGACAAAAAAAAAAAAAGGGGGGGATTTTTCTTTGAAACAGTTCTGGAGAAACAATATAAACAAACATGAAGATACATGCTCAAAAAAGACTAATAATTTGAGAATAATTTCTTTGCTTTTGTTAAATGCGCTTTTCCTTACTCTTGCATGTTAAGACTCCCTCGAAAGAATGATTCTGTTCTCCAGAACTGGCTCCTTCTGAGAAGGGAAAATAATAGAAAGTCATCATTTCTATGAGATGTGAGCTTTCATTTCCATGACTCTGAAATGTCACCTGATTCCTAGAAGGGGCAACTAATGTTGGACAAGAGAAAATGCAGTAAAATTTCAAAAACAATATTGAAAAACACAATTTTAATGTACTGTAAATCACAAGTACTTAAAAGATGCAATTAATGATATAATAATTCATTTAGTGTTAAGTTATAACTGTAACATAAGCTTATTCCTATTGTGCTAACTTCTTGGTATTTTGAATATTTCAATTGAATCAAGCTTTGGAATAATTTTTGAAAAAATTCACAGTGCCTTAAATAGACAATGCTTAAAACTTATAGATACGGTTAATTAGATGCATCACCACTAGATCTCATTTATAAAAATAGGGCTAGGAGGTTGTTATAAGCAGTAGTATTTAGCAATTTTAAAAAGGTAGTACACATAACCATGTTATTAAGACACCCATATTTCACATATGTCAATTGCTAGTAAAATTAATTTGGGGATCCAAATATTTCAATTACTATAATTAGACTAATGCTGAATTTTGGACTACCTTTCAATTATCAGGGGCTACATTCAGAAATTGAAGACAATAATCTGAGATCAAATTCTTTCTTACAACCTGGAGAGGCCCTTACGGAGCTGAACAACCACTGATGGTAATATGAACAGGTTTCTGTAATGTGTATCCTCTAGAGAGGAAAAACTGATTTTCAGGACTCTCGCCTAGGCACAGAGCTGTGACTCACGAGCAGGGACAGATTTCCATGGGAGAGCTCAGTGGTGTTTAACCGGCAGCCTACAGATCCCATTCCCAGGAACCCTTGCCCTCGCTGCAGGAACAATTTAGTTGCTCATGACATATCTACTGAGCTACTGCAGCTGACAGCCTGGTAAATTAAAATAAACCAGCACCTATTTTCTCTTAATATTTCAGTCTGCAGGTTGCAACAATTCAGCAGCTGTTACAGAACAAGCTGACCCATCTCTGGATCACAGGTGAGAACTGCTGAAGCCACATAAAATTTATCTTTGCTTATTAATCAGACACACTGTAGTCTCAACTTGTACACTGAGTATTTTCAGAACTGGAACAATGAGTAATGATATTAAGCATTTATGTCAACTAGTTTCCTTTTTTGTTTAATAATAACCTACTGTACACTCTGAAACTAATCTAGAGTCATGTAGAACCTTCTGTCACATAGAGTCTTCTTCCACGTAAGATGCATGAAAAAGGCAGAAAATCCCGGCTCAGACAAAGTGAGCTCTGGAAAGTTGTCTTTAAAGAAAATAAAAATCTTGTTGTTTATTTTATTTATGAACAGAATGAGATCACTGTGATTTCAGGGTGTATTTTTAAAAGACAGACTAACAAATTTCATTAAGCCTACAGCACACTTGTACCACTATAATGACAGTGAAAGACAGACTTGTGCGCTTAGGGCTTACAAATACATCTCAATGCATTAATGCTGCCCTTGACAGAACAAGAGGAAATCATTTCCTTGAATTAATTCATTTATTTGCCAGACTATAATGTCATGAAGAAACTCAGTATAATTGGATGTAGTCATTTCACTTTACTATGATATCTAAATTTAACTCTTCTTACACAGACTGGTATATAATATAAAGTATATATCGTATCAGTAAACATTATTTAAATTCTAAACTGTCTGCATCTAATGCCTAAAGATGCCTGAGTAAATCAGAGTAGTCTTCTCATTAGAAACATGGAAAAAAAATGCTGTGTGTGTAAAAGCAAACAAGTTTACCCAAGTATTTTGTTTCCTAGCACAAATCTATAGTGAAGAAAAACGCAAAAATATTTGAAACATGGTTCAGTTAGTCCTGATACTGTGGCATGCGTGACGATGGGGGAAGATTCTAAGGTAGATACTGTGAATAGCTACGAAAGTATGCAAAATCTAACTATTCTGCATATGTGACCCTTCTTTCACTCAAGTGAAAACTCAGAATAAAAAGCAGAACATAAGCACAGAATTTGAAGTGAATACAAACCCATCAACCTTCAGTGTTTTACTCGCATTAGGTACAACGTAACAAGAAAGTGGAGCTGGTGCATTTATGTTTGTGTACTCTGAATTTGTTAATGCTCAAGAGACATAGCTTTCCTTTAAGGTCCTGTGAACTTTTTGCGCATGCCTGGTAAATACTCTCCTACAGCTGTTCAAGATAGTAACTGGCCAAATCTTCCAAAATAGTACTTTGCAGCAAGAATAACTGAAATGAGAAACTCAACACATCAGTGAAGTAACAAATCAGAAAGATTTTTTTGTTTTGTTTTAAAAAACTAGACATATATAAAAATAATAAGCATACTCACAGGCCAGGGTGTAAGTTAACTACTGATGGAGTAGTACAAGGACAAAACATTGCTGTGGGGAGTTCATTACATTACCCCATATTCTTTCTTTGAATGGGAAATCTTGCTCTTTCTCCTAAATCACATAATGCTAGTCACTGCAAAAGCCAGTGAACCATGCAGTCTACTGTATTGATTGGTAAGGCAATTCTACATGTTCCTTTGAAAGCTTGCTCAGGACAAAGAATGCTACTGTACCTCCTGATGAAGTGATCAAATTAGCAGCCCTTCTCCCTTTGGATTCTTAAAAAAAAAAAAAAAAAAAACAAAAACAAAAACTAGGTAAACTCCCATATTATCCCATATCTATTCTGATAAACCACCATTATCTCCATCAAATACATAAGAGAAAGGTATACTAACTTACCATATGGCTACAAAGCAACTTAGCAGCAAAGTTAAATTCAGAACACAAAAGAACAAAGTCTGGCAAACGTGCTCAAGATATCAAAAGAGAAAAGAACGGTTTTAAGCAACAAGCCTATGAAAATACCTAACAGATAAGCAGAAAAGTTACACTAAAACTTTGAGGAAAACAATGGGTCTCCAGGAATAGTATCTTACAATACCTGCATAGAGTTCTTTAACAGATTTTCAGCGTCCTTTTTTGGGAAAAAGGTACATTTCCAACAGAAAGTGTTCTAGAGATGTGCAAGAAACCCATGTAATTTGGCATTTCAGATTTCCAGGTCAATTACCTCCCCACTGTATCACATCACTTAATGTTAATTAATTGCTAAAGATGTAGTTATCTAACTTATTGAGCTGCCAAGGATAAAACAGCTCCTGAGCTTCCAAGACTTGAGTGGCATGCCAAATTAATGTCAGTGAAGCACAGGGATTTAACCTCTCTTCTGAGATTGCCAGGTGAAGCAGTCATTCTCCCTCCAATGTCAAGTAATGGCAACAAATCAAGTAAACGTCACTCAACCATTAGTGCCATCAGCCCATCATTGCATGGACTGCCTCACCATGTGAAAGGTTCTGAGAAAGTCCTGTTGTCACTCAACGTACAAAAAGGTTGGAGGATTCACAGGATGGCACCCTTGGAGCCAGGTCCCATAAATGTGGCTCAGTGATACCTCCTGCTGTTTATTTCTTCAGGATATATCCCAACCAATCCAATTATTGTGTTACCTAAAAACATGTTTGTTTCCAGGATAAGCATAAATTAGGGAATGTACTAATTCATCTCATTCTCATATATAGTATGGCCCACAAGTTAGAGGTGGCATTTGCTCAGGAGAAGACAACCAATTAAGTTTGAGTATGCTGGATATTAGCTTAAGTATGGCCAACTTCCTTGGCCACTTTTGGGAAAAAAAAAAGTTTTTTTTTTTTTTTTTTTTACAACTCCAAAACAAAGCTAAACAGTCACAGAAGCTGAGTCAAGCAACAGGCAGCTCAATTTCACTTCCACGAGGAGCCAACTGCTACTGCTTATATGGTGTCCTCTGATTCCATGTGGGTGAGTGATGTTTGATAACTCTGGAATATGGAAGCAGTTTTTAAACATTTAAATAAAATACAATATTGGATGGATGAATAGAGGCCACAGGCGCACTCCAAAGCTCCCTCAAACACAATGAGAAGGGAAGAGTTTCAAGGTCCTATCTCAATGGTCTTAGGGGGAAATGTGATTGTACAACTATTTACTCTATTTCCAAAATGATTTTGGACGTCTTACTGTGGGAAGATATTCTTCACACAATCCTATTGATGTTGCTGTCAAGAGACAGACCTGAGGAAACAAGCCTATGTGGTACAAACAAGTGATTCCACATGACCATCAGCCAGCCACTCAATTCCATGCCAAGTGATGCTCATAGGACATTCATCTTACAATGCTTAACATTTACCATCTGTCTCATAACCAAGCCTGATGCAGACTGACAATGGTATAACTGAAACTGCCTCATTTTCAATAGCACAAATTTAGGCACACTGCATTGAAGGTCATTTGAGAATCAAAACAAAACAAAACAAACAACAACAAGAAAAAACAACAAAACAAAAGCCACTTTTTGGAACATGGTTTTCTGACCATCCTACTATTTGTTGATATTCAGTCTACAAAAGTGCACGAAGACTTGTACAGTTATTACCTGTAAGCAACTAAAACCAGTATGAGGAAAAAAAAAAAGCTTGCTATCATTAACCTTGAAATGATCCTCCAACACACTGCTGCATCATTTACTCCCAATACCTGGTCCAGAACCACAGAAACAACGTATGGGCTGCCTTCGTAAGTCCAAGAAAGCTTGAGAAGTACCCCAAATTTGTAACCTGGGGGAAACTTGCCTACAACTTTACTGAGTTCACCATAGTGGTAACATGGTTTTGTTGCTTTGTTTGAACTGTTCCACCTAGCTCTGAGTAAGGCTTTGAGACTGACTGAGGTACAGTGTAGTAAAAGGTCTAGCAATCTTTTTGAAGGCTGTCAAGGCATCAGCTCACGTAAATGTTACAGAATTTCTCCAGTATCTGTGCCAATCATCTGAAACATTGACAAAATGGCTCAAGCTTCCCGGTATTATAATTCTGAAGAGGAAAGGCTGTTTGACAGAAGCACACACATATCATTACAGTGTTTGACACAGGCTAATTTGGAAGTGCACGTTAATGACAGAGTGACCTTGAGAGAAAAAAATTAGGAAATCGATGTCACTAGCATGTGACACTGTCCACCATGACACTACCAATGGGACATTGTCTTTCCAATAGTGGGAAGAGCCATTCTTCTATGTCCATAGAGATCTACTTATTCAAATGAGTGTTTCTGTCAGCACTGAAGCACATTTTGTTATTCCTTTGCTAAGTCTCGCTCATGAAGACTGGTCACGGCATTGTGGACAGATGCTTAAGAGGTTCAGTCTACTGGCTACTAGCACAAACATTAGTAAGGCATATATAAAAAAAAATTTAACTGCAAATCTCAACACATTCTGTTTTTTCTCCTTTTATGTTGAATAGGTTTGAGAAGCTGGTATGTGACAGGAAGCCATGCTGGTGGTGTGGTACACTGCGGGGCTCAGCAGGAACACACTGGAGAAGGGAGTATGTCTCAGGATTGTTTTCTGGCAGAGAAGGTGAGACTATGCCCTAAGTTTATTAAACCATACCAAACAAAAAAATGGTTGAGAGTGCTTTTTTGTACTTTTTCTTGAAAGATGGATTGAACTATTGAAGATATTGGAAACATATGTTTGCTGGGGCCACCAGGACCATCTGAGTAGGGGGATGTAATGAAGTTGCTTAAGGAATATGGAGGATGAGGCCAAAACTAACCCTCTGAGGAATTTAGGATTCTGACCCAAATGGTTCAGAAAGCACAGAGCCTACCTCTCTGTTCCACTGTTCTAGAAACTGTTTTTGGAGAAAGGCATTTGTGACATAAATGAATTTAAGCACACAATAAGCAGAACAGAGAATATTTACAGTTGATAGCACAATGGGTTCCATAAAACAATGGTGGATCCCACAAGTTGTATCAACCTCAAAATACAATTGAGAAGGATCTTGGGGTGACTCCCCTGATAACTCTTCCATTACCTCTCTTCCAATTATGCACATTCAATACATTTTGAGCCCTGCTCCTGAGTCAAACCTTTCCTCCTACTATGCCTCCATCTAATTCATTGTATAGAAGCAATACAGAAATTTTCACAAGCAAGGAGAAGATTAAATTCATTACAATTATAGGCCTATTTATATAGAATGATAAGAAAGTGAGGAGAATCACAAAGTTACTGAACACTGAAGAACTAATGTGTTACAAACTTCGTAGAGTACATACGATAAGTAATGTTTAGCCAAGGGTACTACCTTGCAAATACATACAAACTTAAAGCATACAACCAGTTGCAATGGAGCTAATTATATATTTTACAAGATTACGGATATACATATACTTAAAAAAAGAAGTTCTGCCTGTAAGTATTTTTCATAGACAAATCTGTATTTTTGCAGACTCTTTTTGGATTAAACACAAGATGACCCATCAGATACATACATTAAACATAAAACCAAAGTTTGGCTAATTACTCACAGTAAAAATTTAAAAAACATCTAAGTCTTCAGAACATATCATATTTTATAAAAAAGCGTGAATCAGTTCATTTTTCAAAATTAAATTTACAAACTTGTCAGCTTATTAGAACACTAAAAAGCTGAATCACCTTAGATTGGCAATGGTAGATCGGGTTAGAAGAATAAAAAAAGGTACGAAGTTACAAGCTCTTGGAATATAGGCTGATAGGGAGGCAAATGTCATACTTCCATGAACTACAGGAGACAGCGGGACTCTAATGCTCAACGTAATTTATCATCATATGATTTCCTCTTAGTGTTATCGCTTATTTGAGTAGTCATTCCAATCTACACAATATTCAGAGTAAATAAACAGACTGTAGTTTAAAACCAAGCTTCTTTACTGATGTGTCTAACAACAGTATCTAGGCTTTTTGCAAAAGATGTTGTACAATCACAAAAAACAAAAGCTTACAATTAGATAGCGAGAGGCAGTGCAGAAATCATTACTATTTGCTGACGTGCGTATTATAAAAACATTATTGTGAAGTCCCAAGAGTATCTATATGAAAGCTTCCCAAGAATTGTAACTTATGTTTTTCCCTTATCTGCCAGCTCTACAAATTCAAATTGAAATGTGTCAAGCTACGTTCTTCCAAGTTCACCTGGCATCACTAGTAATAAAAATTGTATAATGAGAATTTCACAGTTCTTCTGAGAATGAATAAATAACAGAATATAGTTCTCTCTAATGGCTAAGTTAGATCCACAGCAATAGCAGAACTGTTAGAAATAGAACTGTTAGAAAGAAAATAAGCTATTAAGAAACTGAGCATAAACTAAGAGGGCCCATTCTGAGCATGAAGAATGTGACATTTTTTATATGCACTTTCAGAAAAACAAGAACAAGAACATGCTCTGTTCGTTGCCAATGTTGTGTTGTTTAAAATCCAAGATATAAAATGCTATCAAGTTATACTTGAAATCCAGCACTTGAGTTAGAAAGATAAAACTTCAAAGACTACTTATTGCAGTTCTAACCTCAGTACTCCAAAATCAAAATAAACAGTGATAAAAATCATGCAAATATGGCCTGGTCAGCAATAACTTGCATGTACAGACAGGGCATGTATCTGCTTTAGATGCTTTAAAGTCATGAGCCCTATTAAAAGATTCAAATTGTTTTTTTTCCTGTCCAGATCAATGTCTGTTGCTAGACAGGCACATAGCCTTAATTAAAATAAGAGAAAGAAGCTGAGGAGTAGTAAAATACTGTATTCACAAATCTGAATTTAGTTTGTTGGCAGAACTCTAAAACAATACATTATTTATGAACTGCATGCAGTTACATGTATGCATATTTTATAGATCCAATATAATGGATCCAATCATTTGGAGGGATTGCAAGAGCTCAGATTAAAGCAAGATGTCACATATCATATTAGATATAAAGCCAAAATTTAATGAGACAAGTAAAGGTCAGAGTAACAGCACATTGCAGCTTCAACTTGATACCCCCCTTCCTCCCTGTTCATAAGTGTGCAACATAACTTCAACTTTAAACACAAAGCAAAACAAAAAGTCAGTATAAAAGGATAATTTCAATGCAAAGATCACCAAAACAAAGTTAAACATTATTTTCTACTCCAGAAACTAAATGATTGCAATTTAGTTTATCATCTCCAGTCCTCATTTTCCAAAGCACCATCAAGCAATTTTCAGTGATTAATGCCTGAGTAATCAAAGTTTAATCCAGCCAAGTTTGAAGTAATTGACACTCCCTAATGGTGGGTCAGGAAAAAAAACATCCCAACAACCATGCCTAACAGTAACATAGTGCCTCGAAGTGCATTACCTGCATTTTTGTTGATAACCTGGACTCCAACTGTTTTCTGTATTGTACCCCCCCCCCTTTTTTTTTTTAAATGGTCTGTCGCTGTTCTGACTGAACTTTCTACTCAGTACTAAAGTCTTAAAAGAGAAGATATTTATTTCAATACTACTTTTCCTTAAGGCCTTAGAAGTACCTAATCTGTTCTGGTTACTTCTCTTTTCCAGATGAACTAATTTAAATTAGCAAATTATGAGTAAATTACAAATGAGAGTGGACAATGGAAAGCACATTGGTAAGAATGAAACATGGCTGGGGCAGTAAGGGACACAAAATCATTGCAATTTTTATACTGTTTTTCCCCTTTCAGATTACTTGTTTCCCATCCTCTCAAGCTGTTTTGTCTTTTCCCTCACACACTTTTCGGTTTCCATTTTCCTTGCTTCTTTCTGTCAGTATTCTTCTCCTGATATGAATTAATATTTCCAAGACATAATTTGTTGTTTGTTTAAACTCATTAAAGAATGAGAAAACTGGAATCTCATTTCTTTTATCTCTTCCATTTTTATGCCTGTTACTGCCATTTCTGGAATACAATCACTTTTTTACTCTCTCCTCATTTGTAACTTGAATTAGGTCAAGCCAAAATCATTTGACTTCCTCACTCTTTCCAAGATCAACATATGTTCAAACTACATTGAATATCCCAGAAGACTTGAACATAAACATCCTATCTCAGTGGCTTTATTAGTGCACTTCTCGGGTACTCCCTTTCACTATTTTGAAGGATTTAAAAAGAGAAATATTGTACCTATAAAAACACTTATACAACACAACACACACACACACACACACACACACACAAAGAGCGATACGTCAGGGTTTCTGGCCCTTAATCCATCCTTATGGCCCATATCTTCCATCCTCTCAATTTTTAAATCAGTCTTCTGGACTTCTTTTGCAACAGATTCATTCTTGATTTGCTCCTTCCTTTCCTTCTACAGAGCTTTCCCCTGATAGATATTTTTCTCTACTTCTGCATTATATTTGCAGAAATCTATCTTCTCCATAGCACTTCTTCAAAAACATCCTTTCTGTTGTCCCTACTACATCCAGACCTTTTTCTTCTTCAGCCCTGCTGATATACCCTGTCCCCATAATGCTCGCTTTGGGCAGGGAACATTCAGCTTTTTGATTCTCACAGCTCTCTCCAACCATACCTTGCTTCTGCAGCATGCCCACACATTCAACCTCTGTTCCTACTGCAAAGACAATACCAAAAAAAATACCAAGACTCCCTTTAGTACCTTACCTTCCAAATTCTTCCTTCAAGGCTGCACACTTCGGATCTTTCATTTCTGTTAACTTGCCAGAAAAATCTAAGTAATTCTGCTGTTCACAGCTTGACTGCAATTCTGGTTATTTCTTTGTATACTGCTAAAAAACTTCATTTCCACTATAGTTGCTGCTTTAAACCTTTAGTTCCCAAACCCATGATTTAAGCCTCATTTTCTTCCCAGTTTTCTTCATAACTAAGAGCTTTCTCCTATTGCGTCTTTCTGTGCTTACCATCTCTGATTTCTCACACATGATAAATACTGTATTTCTAAGACTTTTTTTTTTTT